>JAZHYW010034865.1:0-34359 GCA_037355805.1 Ixodes ricinus | reverse complement strand
AAACTCTTTTAAATAATTTATACACCTTCGGCTCGATCTACAACATATGTTGCGTGAAGTTTTTGTTTATTTTATATCTTGACATGAAAACTCTACACTACATTCATTTTTTTATACTTTCAAGACCTGTAAGCGTTGCAGAAGGGAGTGGTAATAAAAAAAATATAAAGACGGCAAAGTGGCAATACAACAACAAATAAACACTGGCGGATCAATATGACAAAACTATGCTTGAATGGCAGATTTAAAATTGAGTAGATTTGTTATGGTGGCGATCGAACTGGTCAGGTGGTTCTATTCGTTGCTTGTTTCAGGAATAAGTGAAAAAAAGTACATGTTAGTGCGACTGTGAGGAACAGCCACATTACGACTGTGGTCCGCACGGGAACACAAGTATGACGGTTCTAAAAGCTGCTCGCTCTTTAGCGAGTGATTTTGATAATAAATCTTACAAAAAAGGGCTACTTTAGAGACGTTTGTGCGCTGAACGAGATGAGGAAGGTTTAAAGAAACTCTCATTAACGAAACACTTGATCCACGATGGTAGTTAGACAGAATGAAACGTGCACAGCAATTTTGAACTAATTCTAGGTTATTACTAAGAAATTCTAGGCTTGGATTCATACCGCAGACGCATACTCAAGTTTTGAACGGTCTAATTTTTTGTAGAGTAAAATCTTAAAGATGAAGACACCTAAGAAACGTTTCGACGCGAATACCAGAGCATTTGATTAGCGTTGCTTACAGTATAGTTGATATGCGTCTGCCAGGAAAGGTCAGCGGTGATATGAACACCTAGGTAGTACTTGTGGGACGTCAATTGTTACAGCGCAGACGCTAAAATGCTATAGTTGGAGGAGTTTCGACTTTTAGCATGGCCGAAGATTTGCATTACTTTGCGTTTATTAGAATGCAGACTCATTTTCTACGTCTCGCACCTAGTAGATATTTTGTTAAGGTCAGTCTGAAGTATGAATGTTTCGGCACTACAAGATATAACTCGATAAACTACAGAGTCGTCAGAAAAACAATGAATGAATGAGTTGATAGACTTAGTTCAATCATTTATGTAACAAAAGAAAATGCATGGGTCTGAGAACCGAGCACTGTAGTGCACCAGAGTCGACCTCGCAAAAGGAAGAACAAAATCATTAGCGGTTACGAACGGGGTTCTGTTAGATAAAAAGTGTTCGATCACACAATAGTGTTCCTTCCAACGTTTAGATTGCTTAACTTTAAAAAAGAAGTTGGTGAGAAGTAAGATTAAAATCTTGAGGGAAATTTAGGAGTACGCAGTCAACATTAAATTAATTGTCTGAAGCAGTAAATATGTATTTTTATATTATATTAGTTATGTCTCACACGCAAATGGCTTACAGAATATGTGCTGGTATGACGTAAAAATAAATTAGGTCCAAGGAATTTAAACATGTTAGGATAAATTATATATTTAAAACTTTTGCAGTGACCACTAATAAATGAGATTGGCCTGTAGTTAAGTGGTGAGTATACGTTACCGGATTTAAATAAAGGAACCACCTTGCCCACCTTCCAATCACTCGGTTCCAAACAAGACCCTAGTGACTTGAAAAAAAAAGATTTGACAATAGAATAGACTGGCACACTTTAACATTTTTGAAAACTTTGAGTTAATACCATAAGTTCCTGATGACGAAGAAAGCTTTAAATGTTAGATTATATGCATTACTCACGCCCAGTTGACAGAAGCAGGTTCCACAGGAGGGAAATTTTTAAAAGCAACGTTAGGAAGACAAACAGTGAAAACTTGCAAGGAGTACTTGTGGAACAGTTGATTCAATGCTGGAAAACATCCAGTCAAAGGAAAGGTTACACCATTGCAATCATTTAGAGATATTGAGTTCTGCTTTAAACAACCAATTACATTCCATATTTTTTGTGGCATTTTGCATCAGTCAGGAAGGAAGCGTGACATGAAAAAAAAAGTGCTTTGCATTTTTGATTGCATCATGAAACAAGACCTTTATGTGGTGATAAGCAATTCAGGGTTCTTGCTTATCACTTAGTTTGGCTCTCCGAAATAGCCGTTTCTTTTTCCATTTAAGAGACGATTTACCGATACGGTTAACCAAGCGGATCAATGCTAGGACAGAATGATGGATAATGGCATGTATTTTTTGACTAACTAGTTCACCTTTTCTTTAGACATAAACCAGTTCTTTTCTACGGTGCAATTAAAAAGTCGGGCGTGGACTCATCTACAAATATTTCGGGCTCTTTATTGATGTAATCAAAGTTGGCTTTGTTGCAGTCCCTAATATACTTGGCGTTTTGATTGAACAATTAACGGCACCTTTGAGTTCGGAATGAATGGGTGAGTAATCACTTAGACTTTGTAATAAGGTTAACGAGTGGGTTAGATATAGAGACGTAGTCAGGACAAGATCAAGTATACTGGCGCATGATGCTGCAGCTTGAGCGGGCTGAGTTATAAGCTGGGAGAAATTAAAATCGGTGCAAACGATGACGAACAATGCGCCTGCACTCAATAAATTCGAGATAAGTGGGCTGTTTGCAGTCCATATTATTTTGGAATAAATAAAATGTTCAAATAAAACTATTGGCGAATGCAGATACGTTAATACAACAAGGTTTAATACGTCATGAAGGTCAGTGAAAAATGTTGAAGAAGCATTAGGGGGCCGATAAAACGCACATATGATTACGTCATGGTGGTTGACGCCTACCGTTCCGCGAACAATTTTCAGGCAAGAAGCGACTTCAATGTGAAAAAAGTTAAGGGCCTCTGAAATCGCGATTAAGACACCTCGCCCCGATCTAGCGCTACGATCACATTGTTAGATACTGAAAGTTTTTTCACACTGAAGAGGTTCATTGTTAGAAATCTTAGCGGATAACCAGGTTTCTGTTAGTATAATGACATTGGCATTACAAGTGACAATAAGAGAAGACAACTCATAACGTTCATTTATAACACTGCGAATGTTCGTCAAAAAAAACAAAAACATCAGGAATTGAGATATCAGCATTCTTCGGCTGCGATATCGGAAGTGCGGTCCGCTCAGCCTGATTTATTTCTTGGCTTCACACACACTATCACTGGAAGGACAGTACATATAACAATTTCTATTCATAAACAGTTGTCATACCAAATAGTGCACTGGTGTGCATTAGCTTTTTTTATTTTCAGTTAATTTCTTGCGTGAAGTTCAAGTAGAAATGGAAACGTCTTCGCTAACACTGATTCCCGCAGCTTTCACTCTTGATTTGCCAGGGAAAATGGCATCTTAAACTTTAAAAGTAGAAAAATTGACGATAAACGGACGACACTTATTTTGCACATATTTTCCCAATCTATGCGCACGATCAATAGCTTCTTCAGGTAGCTGCATGCTCAACTCAGACGAAACAACATCGCGTAGGCTTTTTTTCAAGATCTGCCCGTGACTCTGAAGGCTTATCGGAAAAACCGTGGAAAAGTACTATCACGATCAATATGAGTGCGAAAACCGCTCATCGTGGCCCGTGGTACAATCAGTGCCCCTGGCGATTGCTCTTTGAAGCATCAGTGCACCTTGCGGTCGAGACATACCGTCTCTAGCGATCGCCGCACCACTCTGCACTTCCGGGTCGTCTGCTAGCAAAAAATAAAAAGCAGCGCAAAAAACAAAAAAAAAAACGACGAGGACGTCCTGTGTGTGTCTTCGTCCTCGTTGTTTTTATCGGGCTGTTTTCAATGATGACGGGTATCACCCACGCTCGCAGCGCGCTAACTTCTTGCCTGTGCGCATTAGAGGTCATTTGCTCTCGCAACACTCACGCGAAGTAAATAATAGGCAGTCTTAGTTGATTGTTTTGATACCTCCGATAACAATATGATGCATGCTTAAAGGCGTCGGCGAAGTATCGGGTATTGTTATCGGAGTCATGGGAATAATCTACTAAAACTTCCTAATAAAAAAGATGACGCTAAAAATATTTATACAGGTAATTTCTCCTGGCGCACATTGCTATCGAAAAATGTGCTCCGTCATTGGTGAACAGTTTCGCAGTTTCGCCGACCGTTTTCGCTAGCAGACGACCCGGAAGTGCAGAGTGGTGCGGCGATCGCTAGAGATGATATGTCTCGACCGCAAGGGGCACTTGTACCTCAAAGAGCAATCGACAGGGGCACTGATAGTACCGCGGGCCACGCGGAGCGGTGTTCGCACTCATATTGATTGTGATAGTACATTTTTTCGGCGCGAACGGTCCTCGAATTCGTCTAAGCGACAGGTGGGAGCAGAAGCTTCACTGCGCACAGCGTCCGAAACAGTGCTCGTAACCGCAGCCATCCTTTCCTATACTGCTGCAAGACTGTCATTAACGTCAGCCATTCGCTGGCCTAGGTTCACCTGAAATTGCCTGACTTCGTTTAGCTGAGAAAGAACCTCGGCATGATTTTTGTCAATTTTGAAAGTCAACGTTTTTTTGTAGAGCAGCTGCATCGTTATAACTCTTAGTGGGGTCTTCCTTCGTTCGGGGGGGAGGTACAGGATTTAGCTCTATATTCCCGCGCACAGGTAGCAGTTTCAAGACACACGAGCACTCTGAGGCAAAGTGAACAAGAGCGTTTGGGCATAGAAAGAGCAGCAGATTGACGTCGTTTGTGCGTTTACAATGTAAATAAGTGTTTGCCCTAACCAGCACTGGAGAGCAGAGAAGAATTTGGCACATCCGCATGGCTGCCGCTCTTCCTTGCCCACTCCTCGCATTATTGCATTCACAAACCTGCATTGCGAACGGAGCGACGTAGCCAGTTTATACAAGAGACCCAGATGAAGCGGTTCCATGTTCACCAACATGCTGCTCACAAACAAGCCCGCGTTTGCCTGCCCTGCGCGTGCGCAGAAACCGTATTCGGAGAAAGCTTCTGCGGATGCACACTGCGGTCAACACCGCAACCGCGGCAGTCCGACGTCATAGTTCGTGAATATATCTTTTCTTCAAAAGCCGGATTAAAAAACACAAATTGAATTCCCATTAAGCTTGTTTTTGGAAACATTTTTTTTAAATACTTCACGAGAATATTTGAGGATTTTATAGAAACAAGGCAATACGGATATTTTATACCAAGAACACAAAGTGGTACCGTTTTCCGACGACATTTTCAACTCTTCGCTTGGAAGAAATTGTCTTTGTGCTTCAGCCATCAGCATTAGAGAAGCTATAAAGTATGGCATTGGGGATCGGTCACAAGGTACGAATAATTAAGCACGTAAGGCGAACGTGGAACATTTTACCGCCCCAGTATAGTTTATAATAAGATGTTTTCGCATTATAGTAGCTGTTTCATAGATATTTTCAGATGATGAAGTCTCAGGACTACCATTGATTCCAAGGAAATAAGTGACCCTCGCCCCCGCAGCGGTGACAGGTGGTTAGTGCCGCGCCGGCGCACTGAATACTTCACGCAGTCGCTGACGTATAACTTACCTTTTATTTTAAACAAGTATCTAGAACAAAATATTTACTTTGATACATTTACTAGTAAAAAAATTCGATAATTTTTTTTTGTAATCAATAGATGATAATGTATCCCTCTCTATCTTGTATATGGGAAAGTTTTGGTGTTCAAGCATTCATTGTATTTTTTTCTAGAAAACAAGCCATGTGGGAAAAATCTGATCCATGTCATTTATAATTCCATCAACGGTTGATAATCTTTATATAGTGTTTGACATGTACCATATAGAATTGTATACATTCACACGGTGTTGATGTGTACTCATATTGTTACGCGTCATATTTTTTGTACTTTTTCACAATATGTTGCTGTCCGTATGGGCCCCCAGGCACTCTCAAGCTGTCCACGACAGCTTTTTCGCCCGGCGACCCCCAACACTGTGTTGGAAATAAAATTGAATTTAATTGAATTGAATTGATTCAGAAAATATCTAACACCATATAGCACTAAACAAGTACTGACTAAGCCATAAATCGTTCAATGTTCACATACGTGATTCTAAATTTCAACGAAAATTGGTTTGTCGAACAGTGTAAACTAGGCGCCTGTGTGTGATTCTAAGCAGGCTTCTGCTATAAAGTTACGTAGCAAATTTAGGTTATGGAGAAGCAGCTGATTCTTTTTTTTTTTGTAATCTACATATTGTTGATTTAAATACCAGACAAAAAAGGGCATGCGGCACGTTTCAGGGAAACGCTGAGGTTTCAACTGGACCGCCTGGCTTTGTGTGGTGTCAACTGATACATCCGTCATGCAGACCCTAATTGCTTGAAATTTGAACATGCCTAATCGAGATTTTTTCTTTCTGTTATCAGATTTGTCAGGGTGCATATTTTAGGTAACAAAACAAATATGACGTAGAGGCGTCGGCAGAATGCTAAGTAACGACCGCGCGGACCCATCCACTCCGACTATGTCACGACATCGCGCAATCTACCGCTATTCATTGTGACGTCATAGAGATGAGATACCTGGGTTATACTTTGTTTCACCTTACGTCCGGGCGCAGTTCAAGCCAAGGAGCGCTGAAGCCACACGAGTTGCGCCAAATGCGCAACGTCAGGGCGTTCGCCGTTTCTCTCTGCGTGCTCATCCACGCGCTCATCTTATCAAGCGCAGAGAGCGCGCTTTCTTTTTCGCTTTTGCTTTTAGTGTATGCTTTGACCAGTCGTCCACAATTAGTAGAAAAAATTGGTTCATTACAATAGAAACATAAAGAGGTTAACCAAGCTGTTTGCCTTCGACTGCCTAGGACGTATGGAGCAATGACGTTTCATTGCTTTTACTAAGTGTCGGAGAAGGAGCAATCATCAAAATTTAAAGGCGACTCATTTTCTGGTATTTATCTTCAGTTAAATTATTTCTGTCGGCGTTGTTTGCCAAACTCGTCATAACGTTCAGGGAGCAAGGTGTACGACTTTCTTAAAATTGCTTTTAATCTATATTTTGTGGAGACATGAGATGCCACGTAGGGGGCCCAGGTATGTAGTGGCACACTGTCTCTACAAATTACACGTCGTCATTCGGTTTCATCGCTGCACCTGCAATGCATCGATCGCATTGTGCAATTGAGGGCGGCTTTTCATCCCACATTGCTCGAGTCTCCGGAGAGAGTCCTCGCCTCACCAGCAGACGGCAAACGGAACGCATGAGCGCCCTCGGTCTCCGGAAACCCCACTCGTAAACCAGCTGCGCGCAGATGGCTGCACTCTGCGACGGCCGGATGTTAGATTCTTTTTTACGAGTAAAATTAGGCTGCGCGTTTAATGAGTAAAAATAGGCTAGTTTGTTCTGACTAAATACTCTTAGCTATATAAATATCCATTTTTAGAAATTCAGTTAGGCTTTTTAAAGTAGAGTATTACGCGTGCAAATAACCTTCTTCAAACAGCAAAAAAAAAATAAAAAATCAAAACACGGCTGGCGTTTGCAAAAGGAGTTGCGTGACCTCTCCAGCCGCGACTGATCAGAGTTGCGGAGAATGCGGGGGAGCCATCGCCTCTACCTTTCCGAACACGAGTCTCAACTAGAGCTTCCGTTGCGTGGTGCCGTCCTTATAGGAAGAAAAAAATATCTATAGTGGTAAAAAAGCCTTTGGCGAGACTGGAAGACACAAATGCACCTACTCCGGTGGTGGAGAGGAGCATACGTTTCGTCTCCGGTGGCATAAATTGATGGCATTTAACCCAAAAACAAAACTCAGCTGAAAGTGTTGTTTTGCACCTCCATTCAATTTAAAGACACTCCAGATTCGATAATAACTGTAACGCTTGCGCCCATCTGCCCTTGAGGGGAGATACAATTATTAGAATTGTGCAAATGGCAATATCTCTGCTAGAACCGACATCCAAACGAATAGGGCCGAATAGCAGACATGTACACGTTACACTAAAAAGTAACTAAACACCGTTACTCGTTACACGCTCGAAAAGTAACTTAATACGTTACTCGCCACCGATTATCAAGAGGAACGCTTTACGTTACTCCAGAAGTGACGAGCTACGTTTCTCGTTGCTATGACGACCAAATACACAAATGCTTTTGTTTCATGAATTATCGTTTTCTTTTTAGTACTCGTTGCACTTAAGAAGTGGCTGCCGCTCGAACGTTTTCATCAGTTATGTTTCCGCGCTTCCTTCAGTCTCCGGCGACGCTCAAGAGTGGTTCTACTGACGCATTCGAAGCAACGGTAGCCTGGCGCTTCAGGAAGAGCGGGTCAATCTGGGATTACCCTCTCTCTTTTGTTCTCTCTGCTTCTAAAGTACAAAAAGTTGACAATGGGTTTTGTGCCTTCCCGCATTTTGTGCCTGCCCGCTAAATACCGTTAGTCGCTACTTGGCCATACTAGCAACTAATTACGCTACTCTTTACCGAAAAAAAGTATCTAGGTAGATCGTAATTCGTTAAGAGTAATGCTTTACGAATATGTTTGCCGAATAGTTGACGAAAAATCGAATTTACAATAAAAAATTGAGCGCAAAATTTTGGAATTTGCGACACTCAAGAAATAATTCAAATAACTGTTAGTCTAATATATATATATATATATATATATATATATATATATATATATATATATATATATATATATATATATTGTGAATGTGTTTTTAACGGTCTAGCTTCTGTAACGTCCCGAACCTTGCCAAATTATCACAATTGTTTTAAAAAGATATGGTTTCAGTGTAGAAATTTTAGGCCTATCAAAGCCCGAAAAAGCCAAGGTAGATCCTAACTTCAAATTCAGATTAAGAATAATTTTTTTTCAGACGATCGACGGGCAGGACAGTTGTCTGATGGAAAGGGAAGGGAGAGGGGCGGGGGCGGTCACAGGTGGCATGTGCTTGTCTGACGAGGCGACAGCCTCCCCCCCCCTCCCCTCTCCGGTGACAGCATTCAGCAATCCCAGGCAAAGCGAATGTTCAAAACAGAAAGGCAAATATACAAGACCGCGAAAAACCGAACAAAACAAAATCACGTAAGCAATAAAAAAAGACGCTGCATGAAAAGCGCAAAACCGAGAGAATAAAATCCAGACGGTCACCCATGAACCGAAGAAAAAACATACATATCTATATAAAACTGCATAATTGCTCAACAGAAAGCGGCCCTAGGCAATACATTCGTAAAAAAAAAAAAATACTGCAGCACATACCAGGAAAACCATTCACACAAACAATGTTTCGATCTGTAAAAATAAAAAATAAACAGGGCACCAATGCACACGCACAAAAGAACCTAATTTTTCACCCTTGAAACGACAAAAGGTGCGCGTTTAAATTTTTTTTAGAGTTTGCATACACATATTTCCCCGATACTTTTCACGAAATCAGAGGGGTTATTAAAAAGGTCCGGAATATAAAATATATTTTCCTTTGTTTTACTTACATATTACACGATGTGATGTTCGGCACATGACGTGCCCGAAGGAAGGAGTCCCTACTGTGTTTCTCCTTGTGTAGCTCATGTGCCGAAAATTGTACGCTTTGCCTTTCCAAAGATAGCTCTTGAAGAAAGCAGTTGGTTCAAATTTGATTTAAATATGAAAGACTAACGCTCATTTATTTTTTCGAGCATTTTGCATTGCTAGTGCCCGGGGCTTTATAAAAAGTAGAGAAGAGTGACTTACGTACGGTTAATTTTTGACTAATCACAGTACCTTTTTTTGTGTATGAGGAGGAATTTGGTACATGATTTTTTTTATTTGTCCCCAATACGAAAAACCAATAGTCGAGGACTGAATGAACTAATGTATGATTTTCTGGAATTGGCAGAACTTTTCTGCGAATTCCAGATATTTAGGCATGATATGATCAAAAATAAAATTTGTTTTTTAGAATACTTTTTGTTTAGTTCAGAGGTTTCTTTACTCACAAAAATTTGTTTCGAACATATTTCAGGTAAAAGCAGGGGCGGATGCAGGGGTGGGGGAGGCGTGATGGGGTGGGCGCCTCCCCCCCCCCCCCAAACCAAGTCGATCTGCCTCCCTCTCTCCCCTTCTCGGAGGGCTATTTGACATGGGTGCACCCCCGGTGCACATGAAAGAATAGGAGAATAGTACCTTTACAAATCCCCCCCCCCCCCCCCCCCCAAACGGAGTTCTGATTCCAACTGAGTAAAAGATGCTCCATTTCTTTTGCCATGGAATGACACTTTTGAGGAGTGATAGAGGCTTTTTTTTCATTGGAGAAGACGTCTAATGCACAAATTCTACCAAGGCTCCTGTGAATTGTAATGTATTACACGAGGTTGTATGAAAAGTTTAATTAGCAATGCTAACCTTTTTTTAAATAGGACCAGCTGCAATCAACTGAGCATTTTTCAAATACGTCGAGAAATGTTCGTAGAAATTAATTTTAGACCTTCATGTTTTATTGAAGTAATTCTTGCGATACATAACTAACACTTTTTTATCGTTTTAGAAAACGTTTGGAAGTGGATCCTAAGTAAAAAGTATAAGAAATGATGGTTACTTATCTTTTAGCATCTATGTTACATGTGAGAATTGTTCAGGACAATCAGTCAGGATTAAATTCAATATTGTGGCAGTGGAAGCAGTGAATCAAGATGGATGAGAAACAATTTGTGCAAGGCTAAACGACGAACATAAATCACTGGATTTCAGAGGAGCATTAAAAGCAATAACCGCAATTTGAGGGCGGCCCATTTTCTGCTATGTAACCTTCAGTTCGACCGATATGATTCTACGTTCTTCGCCGAACTCGTCATAGCACTCAGAAAGCGAGCTCTTCGGCTTCCTTAAAATTACATTTAATATAAATTGTGTGGAGACATCAGATGCCAATACGAGGGCCCATGTGTCTAGGGACCCAAGTTGTACTTCTACACATTTCACCGTGTCCTTCGTTTTCATCCGGCGTCTGCAATGAATGGACCGCATTGTGAAACTGCAGGTGGCTTCTAATCCCACCTTGCACGAGTATCCAGAGCGAGCCCTCGCCCCACTTGAAATTCCGGATGCGGTCGAGTCATTGCAGATGCGGGATGAAAACAAAGGGCCGGTAAAATGTGTAGACGTACAACTCAGGCGCTGGCACGCATGAAAGCCTTCGAACACCGGATGCCGCAGTCGTAAACCAGCTGCGCGCCGGTGGCTATACCCTGCGACGTCCGAATGCTCGATTCTTGTTCAAGAGTAAAATATGCTGCGCTTTTATTGAGTAAAAATTGGCTAGCTTATTGTGACAACATGCCATCAGCTGAATAAATCCGCATTTTTTAAAATTCAGTTAAGCTTTTTTAAGAAGAGTTTTACGCCTGCTGCTTAACCCTCCTCAGACAGCAAAAAAAAAAAAAAATCGAACACGGCAGGCGTTTACTAGGGGTGCTGAATTAACTCTCCAGCCACGTCTAATCTGAGTGGCCTAGAATGCAGGGGGAGGCATCGCCTCTACCTTTCCGGACAGAAATAGGAACAAGAACTTCCGCCGCTTCGTGTCGTCTTTGTAGCAAAGAAAAAGGTATTTAGTGGTAGAATAGCCTATGGCGAGAGTGGAAGACGGAAAATGCACCTGCTCTAGTGGCCGAGGGAGGCATACGTTTTTCTCTGGCGGTGTAAATGTCTGGTGCTTAAAACGAAAACAAACACTGCCGAAAGTGTTGTTCACACCTCCACTTATCTTAGAGAGGTTCCAGAGCACGCTCTTTATTAAAAGGTACAAAAATCCCCCCCCCCCCCTCGCGCCCCTAACTCTCACCTGAGTGGAGATGACATTATTAGAAGAGTGCAGATGGTAATAACTCAGCTAGGACTGAGTTCCAATCGAACAATTCCGAATAGCAGCAGAAGCGTTGAAGGGACAAGGTGTCTCAAATGGCGGCCAAGCTTTTTAAATCGACCTCCAAAATCGGTTTCTTAACTTACCACGCTACGATTGTGTGCAGCGTAGACAACACGTGGTGCCTTTTTTTATATAAAATGTGCAAAGACTGAACATATCTGAGGGAAAATTAAAAAAAAGGAAAATATCTAACTCCTATGAAAATACAGCGAGGCCACCGGTCGCCAAACAATAGGGCGCCGGTTGGCACGGGAGACAAGAGATGGCGCAAGCGGTCGAGACGCCAACTGCCGCCAACGGATGAGCATACGACGCCGAGAGCTGGCGTCAAATTGCGGACGATATTTTCAACTCATAGTCGGCTCGAGCTCTTTCGATGTCAGTTGCCAATGCATGATTTTATAATCCTTACTTATACCACACATTGAATGGGCGCATAATCGATTAAAAAAATGGTTTGTCGGGTTATTTAGACTGTTTCTTTGTTCGGGGATTATTATTACGTCTGCTTTGCAGTTCCTTGTCACTGCGCCTGCTTTTGGTTCCGCGACTGTCTCCATCTGCGGAACGCACGGCACTTTTGAGTCGAAAAGATCATCTGCTAACGGCTCTCGGCGTCGTATGCTCGTTCGTTTGCGGCTGTTGGTGTCGCGACCGTATGCGCCATCTCTTGTCTCCCGCTGCTCTTTCATAGGAGTTGAAACATTTTCCATATACCTTGTATTTTGTTTCTTTTTTACTTTTTCTCAAGTAATCTCGCTGTTTACACATTTTACTAAAAAATGCACCACCTGTGGCTACAGTTGCACAAAATCGTAGCGCGCTAGGTTAAGCAACAGATTTTTGCGGTCAATTTAAAGAGCGTGGCCGCTATTTGAGACGTTCTGCAGAATCCAATATTGAACACAAATTTTTGTTATATTGGATATTCAGGAACTAATGAAAAGCTGCTAGTTTAAAATACATTTTACATCTTACACTAACAAATGAAGTCGGAACATCTAAAAGGAGTACCTTACAACGGTGTCTATTTCTTTCTTTATAATGGTTTAATTGTGAATAATAATAAACGATTAGCGGGACTCCCTACATTCTACGGGTTCTCAATATTTCGCGACCTTAAGAAGGTTTTTTAACGCTCTAAGTTGTGATACGGGACCATGCCAAAGCGTCGCAATCTTTTTAGCAAAAAAAAATGGTTTTCCTTGTGACAATTTGGGGCCTATGAAAGCCCCTAAAAGCCGATATATAACCTAACATCAAGATCAAAACCGGAGTCATTTTTGTAAACAACCGGCGCGTAGTACAGTTGTTTGAGAGGGTGGGAGGGCGGGGGGGGGGGGGGGGGATCTGTCACAAAAGGTCTGTGCATGCCTGACAAAGCAACAGCTCCCCCCCCCCTCCTCCCCGGTGACATCATTCAGCAATCCCAAGCAAAGTGAATGTTCAACACAGAAAATAAAAGAAGCATGACCACGACGAAACAAATATAAAATGCTCGTAAACAAAAACAAAAACGCTGCATCAAAAAGATAAAATAAAAAAAAAGAATTCCAGACTGTCACCCATGAACCGAAGAAACAACATACATACCTATGTAACTGCATAAACACGTTACAGAAACAGTCACCAGGCAATCGATTCGCACAAAAAAATAAGACTGTGCACACACAACAAAAAAAACATTCACACAAACATTTTTTTTTTAAATCTTAAAAAAAAAAAATACGTCAGCAGTGCACACGCCCGTAAATAGCTAATTTTTCACTCCTGAAACAAAAAGGTTAGAATTTTCTATTTTTCATTAGAGCTTGAACAGACATAGCTCCTGATAATATTCATAAGATCAAGGTTGTTATTCAAAAGATCGGGTACATGAAACATGTTTTTCTGTATGTTTAACTTATTAGACAATAAAAGTTTTCGGCACCGGAGCTATACAAAGGAGTAAATACGTACTGAATTTTCTCCTTTGTGTAGCTCATGGTCCGAAAATTGTATGCACAATCTTTCCAATTATACCCCTTGAAAAAAACAGTTCGCACGGATTCGATCTAAATTTAAATGACCAACGCTAATTTCTTCTTACAAACATTTGTATTTGTTAAGAACCGGTACTTTCTAAAGATTAGACCAGAGTGATTTATGGACGGTTCATTATTGTGTAAGCGCAGAACACTTTTTTGAGTATGTGAGGGTTTCCATATATTACTTTGTAGATGACCACCCTACGAGAAAAGAGTAGTGAAGGCGTGAATGAACTCCTCTATATTATAACATTTGTTTTTCCCAATAGATCGATAAATATCAATCTAAAGATAACCTCAATGGATAGCCAAATATCCGTTCTTACGCTCTCTACATGGAAGTAACGTTTTGAATGTTCATGAAAGAATCGCCAAAAACTTGGTATATAACATGTTCGAAGATTTTGATTTCAAAATAATTTTGTATTTCCCGTTGAATACTTTTACTTCGGGGTCGACGCATAATGCACTAGTGTTTTTATTTAAATAAAGTTTGTTTACACTATACCACGACTGTTTTCCTGAAGCCGTGTATTGGTTTTCCGTTGATTTACGGTTAACTTTTATCGCCCCCCCCCCTCCCAATGATGATTTTTACAAAAGCATATAAATTTATATCTGCTGTTTGAAGTTTCTTTATAGTGTCATTCATGTAAATTGAAAATAAAAATGGTTCGAACAACCCTGCGAGACGCCATATTTCATTCCGCCCTTATTTGACTTTCCGTGATTAGTGTATGTGTATTGTAAAAGTTTTGATAAATAGCTGTTTATTAACCTGGGTGATTTTTCCCTAATTTTATATTTCAAGATTTTTCCGTAAAGAACATTATGCTTGATTGAATCGAAAGCGATATTCAAGTAAAGAAACGCTCCTAATGTATACAACTTCGCCTAAAAATTGGAAATTATAATATTGTTTTTTATGTTTAACAACGCCAATATTTACGATTTATGCTTCTTAAAACAGTACCGTTGCTCTACTATTACACTGGTTTGCTTGCATAAATTTAAGAATAAGAAAATCGCTAGAACCGAGTTTGATCTGCAATTTGTTTATGTGTTTTTACCTCCTTCTTCCTGAACCACCGACATCATTGCAATCTAGAATTTGAAAGAAAATATTCCGGTACTGAAATCTAGGTTACATATATGTAGGAGTGAGCCCCTGATGAAGTGATTTATTTTATAGGCTGAGAAGTTGTATGCTGCGTCACGGACGAAGGAGAGAAGGCGATGAATATTGAACTGAAAGTAGAGGTTTAATCGGCGAACTTGTGCAGAAGCAAAAGAAAGAAAAATTGTCGAGAAAGCAGCAGGGAACGGCGGTGCGTCGGCGTTGCAGCTGGCTGTCGCGAGAATGAATCAGTGAATGAGTCGGCAAGACCGCGCTCAGCTCCTTATCTGCTCCTTTCGGTCTGTCGAATATTCGACCTAGAAAGTTCCGGGGAGTGAGCTAGTGCGAGGCTGAGAAGGCAGGGTCCTTCTGTTCTCATATTTTACACTCGGTGGAAAGATGAAACACGAGTCTCAAAGCATTCCTTCTCGGTCACTCACGCGGCCATATTTATTTATTTATCCGTAAAGGTCCTGACGGGCATTACATAGGGGGGGGGGAGGGGGGACAGGAGCGATGATACAAAGTTAGATACAATTGGGTCAAGTGAAAAAAATAAAAACAATATAAACATAGTTGGCATAAACAATGTTAAACAAGCAATAGACAAAATAACAAGAACACTGGATGAAAACATAACACAAGCGGCTCTATATAAGTTGATAGAAATTACTTAAAGATCTAATGAAGATATCAGGTGAAGTGATCAACGCGTTTTCTCTGGGCAGGCGGTTCCATTCGGAGGGGGCAAGAACCAAAGGGGAATTCTTGAACAAGTTAGTGCGGGCAAAGATGGGCGATACCTTAAAGTAGTGATCTACGCGAGACAAAGTACGATGAGCAGGCTGAATGAATGAAGTCCTAAAGGGAGATTATCCATGATAGAGCTTGTGGGAAAATGACATGCGAGCAATACATCTTCTGTACTGCAGTTGGGTTAGGTTGAGGTTACGTTTTATGTTTGACACACTGGAAGTGGGTGAGAAGTCGCGGGTTATAAATCTTGCAGCTTTATTTTGAAGTGTCTCATTATGGTTGGTTAAGTAAAGCTGATGAGGGTGCCATATGATGGATGCATATTCCAACTGCGACCTGACGAGGGTAGTATAGGCGAGGAGTTTAGTTTCTTTGTTAGCTTGAAATAAAGAGCGTTTAAGAAAACCAAGAGTTCTGAATGCTTTGCGTGTTGCATATTCAATATGAAGGTTCCATGATAAGTTAGCTGTTAGGCGGACGCCGAGCTATATAATTGACGTAACGTTTTCAATGCGGTCCTCTCCAATCATGTACACGTGATGAGTGATTTGTAATTTTAGTGTAAAAGTGACAGCTTTAGTTTTGTTAGGGTTTATTTGCATTAATCGTGTAATGCACCATTGCTGGACTATGTCTAGGTCCCGCTGGAGTATGCGAAGATGCAAGTGGTTAGAAATGACCTGATAAATAACGCAATCATCCGCGAAGAGACGTATGGTCGATTGAATGTTAGAGTGAAGGTCATTTATATAAAGAAACAATACCGGACCGAGGACAGAGTCCTGAGGGACGCCGGACTTCACCGGCAAAAGGGGGGAGACACACTTGTTAATTACAACAGATTGAGAGCGGTTTGTTAGAAGAAAGCAGCTATCCACTGAATAACAGAAGCGTTTATATTCATAGTTTCTAATTTGTATATTAGTCTGTTATGCAAAACCCGATCAAAAGCTTTAGCAAAATCAATAAAAATAGCATCGGTAGGACAAGAGGAGTGAACAGAAAGGTAAAAGTCAGTAATTAATTCAAATAGTTGTGTTTCACAGAAGTTGACCGCGTTGAAACCCATGCTGATTAGAGAAAATGAGACTGTTTCAAGATAAGTAGGTCATAATCTGGGATGAAAGTATATGTTCTAAGATTTTACGTGAAACGGAAGTGAGCGATATGGGTCTGTAGTTATTAAAATTATTTTTATCTCCGGCTTTGAAAATTGGAATAACATGAGCAAGTTTCCATTCATCAGGTAGTTGACCACTGGAGAGGGAATCTTGGAACAGCCTGCACACTAGAACTCCAGATATGTGTTTGGTTAATTTTAAAAGCTTAGTTGATATTCCGTCGGGACCTCGGCTAGAGTTAGTTTCCAAACGATCAATGGCACACTCAACTCCGTAACTAGAAATGACAATATCGTTCATTATATTTTCGGTAGGTGAGGAAATAGCAGTAGGATGTAAAAACACGTTCTCCTCAGTAAACGCACTGCTAAAAAAGTACTAAAACCAACAGCTAATTGATGTCAAGTTTGTATTGATCCGCCGTCACAAATAATACAAGGCAATACAGGAGTTGGCTTTGGATTTATCAATTTCCAAACTGTTTTGGCGTCCGATCAAAGCATGTTTGAGACATCGTCATAAAAAAAAAAGTTGCTTGGCATTTTTTATTTTGTTTTTGCAGAACGCTGAGTGAGCATGATAAATGGTCCAATCGTGCTGACTGAGTGAAAACACGGCACGACTGTACAGACGTTTTTCGTTTTGTTTTTATTGTAAGTAGCGCTTAATTCTCGTCGTAAACCACGGTTTGTGCAGGCTAGGGCGATTTTTATAGTGGGTACACATATAGCCTGAGCCTCCAGTAACTTGTCCCGAAAGTGAATCGAAATGTCATTTAGAAACCGCTCATCAAACCCACTCAGGAATGTAGTAGAAAATTCACTTAATATAGAATACAAAGTTTCCGTATCAACTCGCATATTTATAATTGAGTAGAAGGAAATAAAATAAAATATAAATATACTCCAATGTTCTGTGTGGACAATCATAAATGCCAATCGCAATATTATTTAAAGCACCAGATATAAACAAATAGGCATTAAGTTTATCAGGGAGCATAATCCCAATACAAAACACGCCTTTAATTACAAGTTAAGAAATAGCCATTCTGATTTTTTTACGTTAGGTTGTTTACAGATTGCCATACGTTCGTCGGGTTATTGTATTTTATAAAGACTTGGTTTCATAATAGGCATCCCATGCTCGTTTAACAAGACAGCTTAATTTATTTATTTAGTTTATTAAATTGAGTCACATATTACGACTATGCTCTTTTTATGAAAATGATGTAGAGCTTATCGCATTGTTTTATTATTTTCAAGAAGAGCGACATCGTTCCACGTCTTTCTAGATTTTTTGTTAGTTTTAAGTTCTACCTTTTTTGAAACGCTCGAACGTACAGTCCCTCAGTAGCTGCGTGAAAGAGGTCGTATGCTGCAATGGTATCATCAAAATGAAAAAAATATAGCTCCAGTTTGCTTAATAAACTAAACTATGAAACAACATAATTTTGGACTGATGAATTATCCGATACATAATTGGCGCCTATATTTAGCGTTGTTTCCGCTCTGTAGAATAACGTGCGAAAAATAAAAATTGGTAAATGGTCACTAGACCCGATATTAGTACACTTGATTGCAAATCATTCATTTGATAGTTCGAAAAGCTCGAGTCGTGCAATGTTTGAGACACATCTGTTACACTGGACGGAACGTCACTTATATTTTATAAACAAAATATTTAAAACATCGAGCAGCTTTTGCTTGCCTGAGTCTGCACATAAAATGCATATACTAAAGTCCCCAGAGTTAATAGCATGCTTAACAATTTGAGCGCACAATTCCAGCATATTTTAGAGATATCTTAAAAACTGTGATACTGTACCGCAAGGTACAGTAGCATACACAATGACAAGAATAGTAGCTGCACATTTTATGTATAAGATATTCGTAATGCGGACCAATTATGGTGTAGTTTGATATAACGTAGACATTGAAGTGCTCTATGTAATAAAGCGTGACATTTCTCCTCTCATGATGTCTAGGAATACTGATGTGCCTTTGTGTCCTGCGAAGTGAACAATATAGTAGCCATTCATAAACCAGTGTTTCAGTAAAAGCCAAAAAAGTTTAAAATAATGTTTCGCTGATTTAGTAATATTTAATTGCAGTGTCTACACTCATGTTTTTTCTTTATTTCCTTTCTCATTCGCGTACATGTGTGGAGGTATTCTGTTGTGATTTAAATAGGCGTAGCTTACCTTAAGAATAAGACGTCAAAGACCTTCGCGTATGGGCATTGACCTTCTGTGACTGCCTGGCTCTCATAAAGCGCTAACATAAAAAATACGAATAGGAATATAAAAAATAAAAACTTTATTTTTTACTTTGCGCTTTAGGGAAGCAACTGAAATATTGTTTGTATTTTAGTGCAGATAGACTTTGTCAGTGCTAAATGTCAAATGTTATTTATTATGAATCAAATAAAAGAACCAGTCATAATAACAGCATTGTGATTCTAATCCAAAAATAACTTCAACTTCATTAAGTAAAAAAAAAAGCTTGGGTAGTCATTGAAAAGAAATTAATATTACTCATACATACCCTCAGGGGCGTTAGGCATTGAAAACGGTAGTAATTATTACATAAAACAAAAATTCCAGAGTAAAAACATTGTCCTAGTTAATACACAGTAAGACACAATACCTATGAAATGGTTAGTGAATTATAATACTGAAGGCCGATTGAATTAAATCTAACTCGACTTGAAAGGAAAGATGGGATAAGTCATTAGAGGTGCGTGGGATTAAAAAAATTAAAATAGGATTAATATTGCATGATGTATTGCCTACTTTATTATGGTGATCCAACCGCGACCATATATAAAAGGGGAGGGTGAGTTGTGTACTCTCTATAAAATGCGTGATAATAAATTTTGCGGAAAAGGCCAATTTTTTTTTTCAAGTTTACGACATGTTGTTTATAGTTGCAGAACCCAGTTAGATATCATTAAATATATACTTGCAGTACGTTGTTAGTGGGGAATAAAATAAACGAACTGATTTATTTTTGTATAATTTCTTATTGACTTACGAGAATGTCGATGTTAGGATATCATATAGAAGAGACATATTCCTGGTTAGAACGAACGATAGGTTTGTAAAAAGGCAATTTAATGGAGGTAAAGGCTGAGTAGAAATTACATTTCAAGTTGCCGAGCATGCGATAAGCTTTGCTAGTAATGAAGTCACTGCGAGCTTTCTATGTATGGTCATATGGGGTATAGACGCTTAAATAAATATTTGATCTAGCAAATTCTAGTGGAACACCATTGATCTGCGAAGAAGGCATGGCATGTAAGTCGAACTTCGAGAGATGAGAATAAATTCACACAGCTTAACATGTTGAGTCACCAGGCGGCTGTTACAGGAGTACAGGTACAGCGTTAATATCTGACTCGTGCGCACGTCACTGTCAGTGAACATTTCACGGGAAAAAACACAATCGTCGGCGAACAAATGCATCGAACGTAATACACATTGAGTTAAATCAATAATATAAAAAGCTGAGGCCCACGACGGTTCCTTGGGGTACGCCTAGGATGACCGGCTCAAAAGGAGAAGCCAGGTTGTTGGCGGAAACAACTTGCTGACGATTAGTTAGGAAGTCTTCAAATGCCAGGTTAGGAAACGCTGCTCTCCATGCCGGATCTTTTCTTTAAATGTAGTTAGGAGGACACGACATCGGGACTTTTGTGAAATGCATTTGGGAATATCGTCCCAAAAATGCCTTTGGGAAATATTGTCACGAATGATAAATGATGTGGTGGCTAATAACTGGAGAAACTAAAAATCCTATAGGGCGAACTATGTTTGTGCCCCCCAAAATATAGGAGAAGGTTAGCGTCTAAGGCGTCGATATCGGAGAAACAGCAGGATCGACCGCGGGGGCGAGACTGACTTCGAACCGCCACGCAAAGAACCTATTGTACACGTGTGGGTTTCTGGAACATTTGGCGTAAAATGTTCGACGCAATCAACCATTCGTACCTCGATCGGACAAAGTTCTCGAAGTCCCCGAGAACGCTAATTTGAAAGAATAAATAAAAGAAGCGGCCGCTCTCAGGAATCGAACCTGGGGTTGCTGCGCGAAAGCCAAACACGGTAAACATTCTGCCACGCACTCGCTCGCTCTGCGACACACGTGGCATTACTCCCCTCTTTTAAGAATCGAATCATCCCATTGCAACAGGAAACCAAACAAGGCAAATAAAAAGAAGCGGTAATTTTGAACACAGAAGGTCAGCAGTCATACCGAGTGTAGAATGGTTTGAATCGAACGACGTGAATCAGCTCGGGTTGGGGTCGGCGCCGTAATGATGCGTGCGTTTCGTCGGCCACCACTTCGTAGTTGAGCTCCACGAGGCGGCGAACTAACTTGTGTGGTCCAAAGTACTGTTTCAATAGTTTCTCGCTTCGGCCGCGGTGACGGGTGGGCGTCCACGTCCACTCCCTTTCCTCGGGCTGGAAGTCTACGTCCCGGCAACGAAGGTTGTAGCGACCAGCGTTGACGGGTTGCTGGTCTTGAATCCGGAGTTTGGCGAGCTGGCGGACTTCTTCGGCCCGTCGGGCAACCATCTGGGCGCCGTCGCTCCTATTGTCAGCTGAATCGTGGGGCAACATTGCGTCGAGCATGGTCTTTACCTTCGGATTATGTACTAGCTGGAAAGGTGCAACTTCAGTAATCTCTTGACGAAAACAATTCCTGGAGAAGGGGAACAAGAGCGGACAAAGCACAAACACAAATCCCCAAATACAACTAGGCGACTGGTGCGCGACCGAAAAATTTCTCGCTGGTCCTGGTATCAAACCAGGGACATTTCCATTTCCAGTGGAGTGCTCTGCCAACTAATCTAACAAGGAGTTAGACGTCAGTAGAGCAGACGAGCTTTATCAGCTGTCACCAGTCTAACGCCTAAAAGGGTGAACGGCTTGCATGTTTTAAGGTTAAGATGATAATGCAATTAAATGCAAAGGTGCAAGCGAGCTAGAACAATAATGACAAAAATAATTCCTGGAGAAGGGAAACAAGGGGGACAAAGTGACAAACACAAATCTCCAAACACAGCTAGGTGAATGGTGCGCGACCGAAAATTATACGCCTGGTCCTGGTATCGAACCAGGGACCTCTCCATTTCCAGTGGAGTGCTCCTATCAACTTAAGCTAAGCAAGGAGTTAGACGTCAGTAGAGCAAACGTGTTTCTATCAGCTGCCACCAGTCTAACGCCTAAAAGTGTGAACGGCATGCATGTTTTAAGGTTAAGATGATAATGCAATTAAATACAAAGGTGCAAGCGAGCTGGACAATAATGACGAAAATAATTCCTGGAGAAGGGGAACAAGACGGACAAAGTACAAACACAAATCCCCAAATACAGCTAGGCGACTGGTGCACGACCGAAAAATTTCCGCTGGTCCTGGTATCAAACCAGGGACATTTCCATTTCCAGTGGAGTGCTCTACCAACTAAGCTAACAAGGAGTTAGACGTCAGTAGAGCAAACGAGCTTTATCAGCTGTCACCAGTCTAACGCCTAAAAGGGTGAACGGCATGCATGTTTTAAGGTTAAGATGATAATGCAATTAAATACAAAGGTGCAAGCGAGCTGGACAATAATGGCGAAAATAATCCCTGGAGAAGGGGAACAAGACGGACAAAGGACAAACACAAATCTCCAAATACAGCTAGGCGACTGGTGCGCGACCGAAAAATTTCCGCCTGGTCCTGGTATCAAACCAGGGACATTTCCATTTCCAGTGGAGTCGCTCTACCAACTAAGCTAACCAATGAGTTAGACGTCAGTAGAGCAGACGAGCTTTATCAGCTGTCACCAGTCTAACGCCTAAAAGGGTGAACGGCATGCATGTTTAAGGTTAAGATGATAATGCAATTAAATACAAAGGTGCAAGCGAGCTAGACAATAATGGCAAAAATAATTCCTGGAGAAGGGGAACAAGACGGACAAAGTACAAACACAAATCCCCAAATACAGCTAGGCGACTGGTGCACGACCGAAAAATTTCCGCTGGTCCTGGTATCAAACCAGGGACATTTCCATTTCCAGTGGAGTGCTCTACCAACTAATCTAACAAGGAGTTAGACGTCAGTAGAGCAGACGAGCTTTATCAGCTGTCACCAGTCTAACGCCTAAAAGTGTGAACGGCATGCATGTTTTAAGGTTAAGATGATAATGCAATTAAATACAAAGGTGCAAGCGAGCTAGACAATAATGGCGAAAATAATTCCTGGAGAAGGGGAACAAGACGGACAAAGTACAAACACAAATCCCCAAATACAGCTAGGCGACTGGTGCGCGACCGAAAAATTTCCGCCTGGTCCTGGTATCAAACCAGGGACATTTCCATTTCCAGTGGAGTGCTCTACCAACTAAGCTAACAAGGAGTTAGACGTCAGTAGAGCAGACGAGCTTTATCAGCTGTCACCAGTCTAACGCCTAACAAGTGTGAACGGCATGCATGTTTTAAGGTTAAGATGATAATGCAATTAAATACAAAGGTGCAAGCGAGCTGGACAATAATGGCAAAAATAATCCCTGGAGAAGGGGAACAAGACGGACAAAGGACAAACACAAATCTCCAAATACAGCTAGGCGACTGGTGCGCGACCGAAAAAATCCCCCTGGTCCTGGTATCAAACCAGGGACATTTCCATTCCTAGTGGAGTGCTCTACCAACTAATCTAACAATGAGTTAGACGTCAGTAGAGCAGACGAGCTTTATCAGCTGTCACCAGTCTAACGCCTAACAAGTGTGAACGGCTTGCATGTTTTAAGGTTAAGATGATAATGCAATTAAATACAAAGGTGCAAGCGAGCTAGACAATAATGGCGAAAATAATTCCTGGAGAAGGGGAACAAGACGGACAAAGTACAAACACAAATCCCCAAATACAGCTAGGCGACTGGTGCACGACCGAAAAATTTCCCCTGGTCCTGGTATCAAACCAGGGACATTTCCATTTCTAGTGGAGTGCTCTACCAACTAATCTAACCAGGAGTTAGACGTCAGTAGAGCAAACGAGCTTTATCAGCTGTCACCAGTCTAACACCTAACAAGGGTGAACGGCTTGCATGTTTAAGGTTAAGATTATAATGCAATTAAATACAAAGGTGCAAGCGAGCTGGACAATAATGGCAAAAATAATCCCTGGAGAAGGGGAACAAGACGGACAAAGGACAAACACAAATCCCCAAATACAGCTAGGCGACTGGTGCACGACCGAAAAATTTCGCCTGGTCCTGGTATCAAACCAGGGACATTTCCATTTCCAGTGGAGTGCTCTACAACTAATCTAACAATGAGTTAGACGTCAGTAGAGCAGACGAGCTTTATCAGCTGTCACCAGTCTAACGCCTAAAAGTGTGAACGGCATGCATGTTTTAAGGTTAAGATGATAATGCAATTAAATACAAAGGTGCAAGCGAGCTAGACAATAATGGCAAAAATAATCCCTGGAGAAGGGGAACAAGACGGACAAAGTACAAACACAAATCCCCAAATACAGCTAGGCGACTGGTGCGCGACCGAAAAATTTCCCCTGGTCCTGGTATCAAACCAGGGACATTTCCATTTCCAGTGGAGTGCTCTACAACTAATCTAACAATGAGTTAGACGTCAGTAGAGCAGACGAGCTTTATCAGCTGTCACCAGTCTAACGCCTAAAAGTGTGAACGGCATGCATGTTTTAAGGTTAAGATGATAATGCAATTAAATACAAAGGTGCAAGCGAGCTAGACAATAATGGCAAAAATAATTCCTGGAGAAGGGGAACAAGACGGACAAAGTACAAACACAAATCCCCAAATACAGCTAGGCGACTGGTGCACGACCGAAAAATTTCCCCTGGTCCTGGTATCAAACCAGGGACATTTCCATTTCCAGTGGAGTGCTCTAGCCAACTAAGCTAACAAGGAGTTAGACGTCAGTAGAGCAGACAAGTTTTATCAACTGCCACCAGTCTAACGCCTAAAATGGTGAATGGCTTGCATTTTTTAAGGTGAAGATGATAATGCAATTAAATGCAAAGGTGCAAGCGAGCTAGGTAATAATGACGAAAATAATTCCCGGAGAAGGGAAACAAGGGGGACAAAGGACAAAAACATATCTCCAAACACAGCTAGGTGAATGGTGCGCCACTGAAATTATGCGCCAGGTCCTGGTATCGAACCAAGGACCTCTCCATTTCTAGTGGAGTGCCATATCACTTGAGCTAAGCAGGAGTTAGACGTCAGTAGTGCAAACGTGTTTCTTCAGCTGCCACCTGTCTAACATCAACAAGGGTGAATTGCATTATCATCATAACCTTAAAAAAATGCAAGTTCTTCACTTCCAGTCCGGAGACAGGGTGTGGGTGTGGACACACATTCGTCGCCGCAGCCTCAGCGAAAAGTTGTTTAAACAGTACTTCTGACGCTAGAAGGTACTTCGTTGCCTCGCGGAGCTCAACTACGAAGTTGTGCCCGACGGAATGCGAACATCATCGCAACGCCGGCCACAACCCGAGGCGGTTAACGTCGTTCGACTCAGGCCGTTCCACGCTCTGTAGGACTGTCAACTTTTCGTGTTTCAGAGGACTTTTAAGCTTACAATTATGTTGTTTTGGTTCGTGTTGTGTTTCACCGGCGATGTGCTTTTAAAAGGGAGAATAATGCCGCGTGCATGATCGAGAAAACAACTTCTCCTTTCATCTAGAAGATTCGCGTATACTCTTACCCCCGAACATAAAAGATAAGGAGGCCCAAATTATGCCTAGTCAGTCTCAACATAGCTCTTCTCCAAACATTCTAGGTTAATCGAGACGACCAGCATTGCAGATAAAGAGCCGTGCGCAGTATTGCCGATTAATTAACTCCTTCTCTCTCGTGATAGCCAGCTGTTTACGCCGACAGACCTTAGCTTACTGCTGCCGCCGTCCACGCTCACTGCTGATTTCTCGACGTGTGTTCTTTTTCGTTAATGGCACGGGTTCGCCCCATTAATTCTTTAGTTCATTTCGTTTCCTTCTTCCTCATCGCCTATTGTTCGTGACAGGATTACATTTAAAAGTAAAAAAATATTATTCATTAATCTTACTTCCTAATTTTTGCGTCAGTTAAAAATTTTGTCATTAAAGGCTATTTTATTTTTGTATTTCAGTTAACTTTCTTATATATATTGTCTTAAACAATTTCTTTCCCCGAAACTGCCATATATCTCCAATCCGGCCCCTTATCCAAACGTTCGGAGACTCCTGCACTAGAGTTTGCCTTTCGCTCTTAGCTGCCATAACGCACTTGTGGTTGCGCGATAGCATCGACCTCGAAAGAAGTGAAATTTAATGCTGCACTGGTTCACCACAGAAAGCGTTAGTTTTTATTTAGTTTATATGTACTTTTGTGCGCTGTTTCATCTATTGTTTAAACATTAACCTACCCCCCCCCTCCTTATTTCCGCTCTAATTAAGAGCCTTAGCTGTACGTGATATCTGCATGCTGCGGTACGTCTGCTGCCTAGGCCATGAAATCCCACGTGTCATCAACCAGCTGCGCGCTGGCGGCTTCAATCGACGGTGACCGGATGCTCGATTCTTCTCGTTGCGCCTGGCAGGTGCCGTTGGAAACCGAAATTCCTCGTTTTTACTACCGATATCCGCTTAGTCTTTAAAAAAATATTTCAAAAAGGTGAATTTGGGTTGAGTTACCCATGGCGAGAGCATAGAACAGTAAATGTACAACCTCCGTCGGCTGGAAAAAGCGCCTGTTTCCCTACGGTCGCATAAATGGTAATTAATCTTAAATCAGAAATCAGCCAAACGTGGGGTTTGCCCATCCGTTCATTTTTGAGACACCCCAAAGCATCCCCGCCGCACAGGCCATTGGTCCAATTTCGGGAATATTTTGGAAAGAGAAAGCCATCATCGGCCCATTCTGTTGTCTCTATAATCTATACTGGAAATGTCTTGTAACAATATGACCATAGAAGGCACCCTTTTACCTCTGGAATCCTTTTCGATAAAATAGAATCAACATCCAATGGAATGCCAAGCAGCATCCAAGTAGTCCAATATTAGACGGCCGGTCATTGGCACACCCACAGATAAATTGAATAGCATTTCCAATAAAGTTCAAATAGACTTCCAGTGTTGCTTTATATTTTTCAATCATTGGCATCCCATTGGATAAATTTGAAACCACTTGTAATGTACCTCCAATGAGCTTCTAACGTTGTCATGTATGGGGCAGTCATTGGCACTCTACTTGAAATATAAATAACGCTTCCAATGAAGAATCAATGAGCTTTGAATGTTGTCAAAATTGGGCAATCATTAGAACACCATTGGATAAATTGGTTGCATCTCCAATCGCAGAGCCAATGCGCTTTCAATGTTGTCCAATATTGGGCAGTCATTGGCCTTTAATTAAAAAACTGAATATTATTTCACGTAAATTCAGCCTGCTTCCAATTTTGTCCAATATTTCTTTGTCCCTTGCACCTCAATTGGCACATTGGAGTACAAACCAAGTTAAGTGCCAAAAGGCTTTCAACGCGATACAATATTGGGAAGTAATTCGCATCCCACTGGATAAATTTCAAACGACTACCTACGAAATGCTAAGAAGCTTCTAATGCTGCCAAATGTTTCTTGGGTAGTTATTGGCCCCTTGCCGAATAAAATAGATACTACTTCCAATTAAACGCCAATGGACTTCCAATGTCTTGAAATATTTGGCACTCATTGGCACCCTATCGGATATATTGGATATCACTTCTCATGAAGGGCTAATGTGCTTCCAAAGTTATCCAGTAATGATCAGTTATTGAAACGCTAATGAGAAAACTGGATACCAAGTTCTGATAGGCTGCCATTGCTGGACGATATTGGAAAACCATTGGCTTTTCTTTTCCTTGAATACCATATCCAATAAAGTTTGTATTGAGTTCAAATCTCTCTCGCTAATGGGAAGTCATTTACATTTAATTTGATAAACTAGATGCCATATTTAATAAGCCATCAAAGAATTTTTATAAGTGTACAAGATAACTAATTCACCGTAGGTTTTAGATCACTGTATTCTAATTCGCTTAAATGTTGACCTACTCAAATTTTGTTCGTTAACTTTGATTAATTACTGGTATATATTTATAAGGTTGCACAACAATACAGATTCGAGAAATAACCGGGATCTCGTTGTCCTATTAGCATTTTTAATATTTACGACATCAGAATCTTATTTAAAAACCAACTTTGATACACTGTCAATATCCGACCAATTGAATATCCTGCATTGACGTTTCCACGAAACATGCTAAGATCTCTAGCTCAAGCACAAACCTCTTTGTTCTGAGTAGTGACAAAATTAGGTGAGGGGTTCTGTGGACCACCTTATAGTGCGGAAGAATTGTGGTCTAACGCAAAAGTTTCTGCGCAGTAAGTATATTCGAAGCCCCACTCTTCACCGCAGCGCTTACAGGATTGTGTCTCGCGAGTTGCAGAGACTTTTTAAAAACTCACATCAACAGCGTAATACTCGTCTTTTTCACATCGCGATGGGCACCAGCTAGATCGTTTCGTTCTCGAATATTTGACAGCGAAACATAGATAAGCGATTTTTTTTTTAACTGCTGCGGCTGTGCACCTTTTACCGCTCTTTGGGCACGACCAACTCTATATTCCCCACCATGTCGCCCGAAGCGCGCCTATGAGGAGCACTCTTCCTTGATGCTGCTGATAACATTTCGCGCCATCCCACTAGGTGGCGCCATAACTCAGCTGTACAATGCCTGCCAAAAATGCTTGGGGTAATGGGCTTGAAGGCGCCGGGCGCGGCCGCAAATTGTTTATGAGCAGTTTGCTTTAGCCCAGGGGTTTACAAACTGAGGCTTGCGAGCCGTATGCAGCTCTTTGCGGGTACAAATACGGCTCGCGGTTCCCTGGTAAGCGTGCCCACCTTCCCCTCCTCTGTCACCAAAACTAATAGGTTTTTAAATTTAAAAAAGTCACAGTTTTCGCACTTCTGAATACACTACGCACAAACACCTGGACTGCTCTTTGACACATCAATGTTTCCAATGACCCTGTTTCTTTTGTTGTTCTAGAACGAATTTCGAACCGCATAGGCTTAGCGGGTGTCAGTGGCAGTGGCTGGCTAGCGAACCATGCCTCATTTTTGCTTAGACGGTGAAGAAACGTTCTGGTGCCTGGAGTTATTTGTTGTAGCAGACAATTATACTTGTCCCCTTCGGGATGGACTGTTCCTTCCATATCATTTCTGGTTAAAAGTAGACCCCCGCCCCTTTTTTTTTTCCTTTTTCTGTGGCTCACTGATCTTTTGTAGTTTTTGTCTGTGGCTCTAATCCCATGCTGCCCTGGCCACCCCTCCTTTGGCCTCTTTATTTTGCACGAATTGATCGAAAGAAACACACTACACTCAAAGCACACCTTAAGATAAGTAGAAAAGAAAACAGCACATAAACATAGTTCTATTTTACTCTGCCGGGTTTCGTAAAAATCGCATTAATAAGTCAATGTGCGAAGTGTTATAAAATGTTTCACAAAGGTGAGTTGAGGCGGTGCATTTAACATACTAAAAGTTCGTGAGTGCAGGTATTTCGAAAAAAAAACTACAAGAATAGCTCGTTCTTTATTTCCCCGTTTGCGCGGGAGGAACACAAAAACAAACCGTCGGGTCGACGCTACTACTCGTGTAAGGTACCACAGACGCTCGAATATTGTGAATCTGATTTAGGGTGTTAATCTCTCAGGAATCATTCAAATTTTTGTATCATGGGGTACATGTGGACGCTTGCGCTAGTTGGTAATTCATGCTTGGGTAGAACAGCGCGGATATACAGTCACACTCACAGGCACACAGAAGGAAACAGACTATCAGCGCCGACTAACAACTCAGTGATTTATTTCTTCTTCCTCAAATCGTCATCTTCTTCTCCTTCGCCGTTGAAGAGACCATTTTAATTTGTTAAACACCAGAAACCGATGAACATTTATAAATAAATAATAAGAAAATTACTTAATTATTAAAAACTAAACATAAAAATAAAAATAAAAAATAAAATAAAAATAATAAAAATAGAAATTAAACCAACAAATCTACATCACTCTTGCTGTTTTAATGTTATTTCAAGATATTATAATTATTTCTTTGATAAAGCTGAAGATGTGACACTGACGGATTGCTTGTCCAACCTGGGTATTTATCAACACGGACGCAGCGCTGCGTCCGTGTCACCTCTTTGTCTGGTCCTCGTCTTTTCGCGCTGTTTTTAATTCCGAAGTATGTACCAACTCGCCCAAGCCTCAACTTTATCAGCTTCGATGATTTCTCGTGTCAGCTGATTACCACTTCTGGCAATAACAGCGCAGTTACTCAAGTCTGCTGAGCATCCGCAGTCCCGGCAATGGATGCCTAGGTTACCTGAGATTACCCTGTTTACTCTTCTGTTTTTGTTTCTGAACATCAATATAACATAAAAAGCGTAATCTCAGGTAACCTTGGCATCTATTGTCGGGACTGCGGATGCTCAGCAGACTTGTGGAACTGCGCTGTTATTGCCAGAAGTGGTAATCAGCTGACACGAGAAACCATCGAAGCTGAAAAATAGCCGGATTGGAGAAGCAATCCGTCAGTGCCCCATCCTTAGCTTTATCAGAGAAAGATTTAAAATATATCGAGATAAAATCAAAGCACCAATAGTGATGGAGATTTGCTTGTTTAATTTCTATTTTCATTATTTTTATTTTTTTAAGTTTAATTTTTTAATTAATTAATTTATTTATTTAATATTTATTTATTAATGTTTATTGGTTTCTGGTGTTCAAAATTTTATAATGTTCTTTTTAACTGGCGAAGGAGAAGAAGATGACGATTTGAGGAAGAAGAAATAAATCACTGATTTGTTAGTCGGCGCTGCGAGTCTGTTTGCTTCTTGTGTGCCTGTGAGTGTGACTAGTATATCCGCGCTGTTCCATCCAAGCATGTGGTACAGAATGTAAGTAGCTGATGAACTCAGCCTGGGGGTTGTCGATGTGGGTATGTGTGCAATTGGGGGGGGGGGGGGAGATAACTTGCTGATTACAGCTGTACTACATCATGACTGCAAATTTTTGAGGTGTACACTAAATGCAACATTTGTAGCGTTCACCTGATTTTTGACGGACCCGAAGAAAGGCAGGCGCTGGTATGAAACCCACCACGATCTCTATGAAAAAAGAACTGCATTTAAGTTTTAGCCGCAAAAGTAAACTACGCGCTAGCGGGTGGAACGAGATGCGAAACTTTCGGAACTCACCGTTATCTGGTTTTCAAGTTATAAGCGATTTTCTTACGTTTTGAATTAAGATAATTGGGGCGCGTTCCCGGAAGCAGACGCCTCACACCCAACTATGCGCGGACTCCGTTAGCGGCCATTTTCTCGTGAAAAAGTGTACGGCAATTTATTACCACTTTTGAATTTTATAATGACAAGTAGTGAAACACTGCCGTCCGCTTGCAACGAGAAAACGAGAGTTACGCCGCGCGTTTATTATTTTTACAGTAAGGAAACCAGGGTTCACATTTTTTCCCTAAGACACGATATGTTTACAACAAGTTCCCTGGTCGCAGGATGCTCATGCTTTAACAGTATTAAACCAAAACGCGACTTGATCGAAACGAACGCAAACGCGGAAGAGAATCGATCATACGATGCATGGAAAGGGCATCCCAAGAGCAAACAACAGCGGACGAGAGCAGCGGAGGAGCTGCTGAGATGCATCGCCATCTCTCGGGAGGACTGCAAAGCAGGTAGCAAGCAAAGCGGGCACAGCGGCACTCGCGGGTGAAGTGCTCCTAAATAAAATAGAGTTAGTTGGTCGTGGCTTTGGGTGCGTGTACGACAGTGTTACCGAAGGCAGAAAGCTCGCGTTCGAGGTGGCTCATATTTTCTGCTTCAAAACGTTCGGTGGCATTTCAGAAGTGATGACTGCGCGCACAACTTTGATAGGCGCTCAATATGTGCAAGCGCACGTCAACCCAAAGCTTTGACTAGACAGCCACAAAACGTTGTTCGCACGTAGGTTAAGTTACGATATAGCGCACCCTAACGGTGATAAAGCTCCGCACTGCTGCAAGGGCGCGTGGCGTTTCTTCTGTCTCACTCGGAAACTATGCCACGCTTGACAACATAGCACGTTTGGAATTTTATATACAGCGTGACCCAGTGTCGCCAAACATGGGAAAACCGCCCTCACACTGTGTAGAGACTCTTGTCGAACATGCGTCTTGCTCGCAGTCCAGCGTTTGCTTCGTGTGCACACCGTGCGCTGTTTTTAGCACGAACACGACACACCCGAGGATTTCTATTTTACTTCGAAAGCGCATTGTCAGGTGCCAATTTTTACCAGTAAGGTCAGTCAACCAAAAAGGCACACATTTCCGTACTAATACATATTAATGCAACATTAACTTAAAGCAAAAACGAAGACAATCGCTTGTTCGCGCTAAGAGAGCTGCGCCATCTACTCGGGGCGGTGCATATCTATGGAATCTTTCATCGAGCAAAACTTTAAAATCGCAAGACGATCTCAAAACCTTGGGCGCATACTAATCTACGGGTTTTCCCGCTCTTTTTGATCTAAATGCTGGTCAGTTTAATCATACCGCTTTTCAATTTAATTCAAGCGCCATTCAATTTAATCCCAGCGCCACCCAGTTTAACCCTGGGGTAAGTCAATTCAATCAACAATATATACATGCACGTTTCTTTCTTTAGCGGTCGTGTTGTGCTTGCTCTTTTGATAAATTAGAGTAATTCCTTATACAATTAGGTTTTCTTGGGGACTACTGATATCTTTATCACTATTTCGATCACTTGGTTTACTAGTCGCACGATTTACATGTTGATTACCTGGTTTGGTAACCTCGAGTTACTAGTGGTGCACCCAACCTTCCGTTAGCTGAATTGCCGTTTTTTTTACTATTTCTCATTACTTCGACAATATTGATGCAGTTCAGATTATAGAAGAACAATTGTAATTTGTGATAACTCTTTTATTACTTCTCGTTATTATTGACACCGCTGACATAAAATGGCTTCCACATATAATTACTTCGACCTATTAGTAACACGATTTACATGATAAAAGTTCAACAAATATTCTTCTTACTCTCTTCATTACTTCGAAGAATTATTGTCAAAAATATAACTTCTCAAAAGCTCATTTCACATTGTGATTACGTTTTGGATATATAGCTATTTCATTTCATTTCATTTCATTTATTTACTCTCAAGGCCGAAGCATTACAGAGAGGAGTGGTGAAAAAAAATACAACATGAACATAAACACAGCAGGGGGATTACAAAAAATGATTGCAAATGGCACTTTTGAAACGGTCGGTGTCAGTGATTGAAGCGATGGAGGCGGGAAGGTGGTTCCAGTCTGTGCAGGTTTTTGGAATGAATGAGTGGAAGTGCAAATTGGTGCGGCTGCTTGGGACGCCAACCTTGAACTGATGGTCGCTGCGGGAAGAAATGTACGATGGTGGCAGAAAGAGAGAGTCACTGAGTAGAGAATTGAAATGATAAACCTTATGAAAGAGACAAAGACGAGATGGTTTACGACGCAATGAAAGATCGGGTAAGTTAAGATTATATTTCATAGAAGTGAGACAAACAACTTTATAGAAGCAAAAGTTTCGGTTACTCAATCGATTACTTTGAATTATTATTGACAAATGCGACTTCGTATAAGTACAGTTAATTGAACCACATTTTGATTAATCCGTGTTACTATTCAACCGACTGATTTTAAATTGACTCTATAAAATTTGTGGTTACATTTATCTTTCACTGACATATTACACACAACTGAGTTTATTTCAGCATTACTGGCATCTTGATTACTTTAAGTAAGTAATGACTTTTTTAACTTTATATTGGTCTAAAAGATATTCCAAGCAGCACGTTGTGAATGGGCCATCGCTGGCAAGTCCACTATAGCCAGCCATATTTTTGATGGTCCAAGACTGGACAAAGTGCTTGGCAATAGCATCGTTATGGTCCTTGTCTGGTGACTGGCCATTTACTTTAAGCCAGTCGCTGGTCATTAATTTTGGGCCAGTCACTGGCCACTGACTTTCGGCCAGTGACTGATAGAAGGTGGTTGTAGCTGTACACTGTATATAATAATTTATAACAAACTGCCAGGAAATTATGGTGTTCCTCAGAAGACTGTCAGAATTTCGGGAGGTCAAGTTTGAAACTTTTACTCCAGAAACGTTTACATGTTAATGATAAGCGAAGCAGCTGAAATATTGCTCAATATTTATTTGACTTTTCGAGTACCTTATTTTCCGGGCTATAGTCCGCGGACTATGCATGTTTAAAAGTTTAAAACTTAGGCTCTGCGGACTATCTACGCGTGCGGTCTATGCAGGAATTTTGTTTGCCAGAATCGTCCCTTATAAGGAGACGCGACGGACTGTGTAGATGAGCTGCGGGCATGGCAGCTATACCCGATCATATGAGCGGAACGCG
>JAZHYW010034861.1:0-99219 GCA_037355805.1 Ixodes ricinus | reverse complement strand
GGGAGAAATAAGAAACAAAGCAGTGAGGTTGTTACTGCAATCCAGAGAAACCTATTGGGCGCGTTCGCTTGCTTTAAGCAACATTGGACATCGCAGCGGCAGAAAACGCTCATGTGAAATGACACCTTACGCCGCGGCGCCGCTAGTGGCAGTGATTTTAGCTACTGAATAGTGGCATGCAAAACGCACTTAAGGCACTGTTATACTTCGACGTTGAGCGCAGCGAAGGCAGCATAGCGCAGAACGCGCGCCTTTCATTGACCGGCGAGCAGGAGCTCGATATCTGCGACCAATCAGCATCCGTGTGCGCTGCGCTAAGCCACGTTTGCTACGCTCGAGCGTCTTGAGTCTAAAGGAGTATTTATAGAAACAATGAAATAAAACAGAAAAAACAACGTTTTTTCAAGGGGCATAGCTGGGACACGTATTTTCTAAATAAATTTCCCACGAAAAGAAGATCGCGCATTTATTACGCCGCTAGACGCAATTCAGGTGGAGTACACGGCGCGCTGTAGGCTCCGCCCACAGATCAGTGGCCCCGCCCATTACCAGTGGATTGGCTTGGCTGCTCGGCTGAACAAGCTAACAAGCCTAATGTCACCCGTTCGCGACATCCGGTGCGTCTAGTATTGCGTCTGTCACCACCTGCTAGTCGTGCGCGCAGACGCGCGGCAGCCTCCGGCATCGTCCGCTATTTCACCACCGTCTATCGTCGTCTGCAATGCCCGTGAGACGCGGACGCGAAAACTGCGCGTCGGTGTTCGTTCTCGCCTCCGACCGTCTGCTATTTCGCCCCCTGTCCACAAACTTGTGCAACGCTCAGAAGACGCGACCATGAAAAGGGGTGTTCTAGCGTTCCATCAAGCACGAGCCGCGGTCCAATACAAGCGTCTGTCAGTGTCTATCGATGTGCGGTAATAAGCGACCGAAAGGACTACAAAACATCAACAAAATAAATATGCAGTCCTTTCGGCTTTACTGTCCTCATTAATTTTTTTCCACAGGGCATCCGCGAGCAAGATAGGTAAGCGTCATGACGCGCAATAAAACGCGACCTAGAAATATTCGCTTCGGTAGGCCAGGTACACAGCAAAACTTGATAGCCACTTGCCTTTAGAAGCGAAAGGACGGGAACATAGAGAAACTTGATGCAGAGCCGAACTTCCGATTGCCTCCATCCAAATGGCTCGCAAGTTCTTACCTGTAGTAGTATCTTCTCGGTATTCAACCATGCACTCTAAAAAAGGAAGGAGGAGAAAATGGAGGAAAAAAACGATTTTCCTCCCGGTCGCCAAAGGAAGGGCAGGAAATTGCTTCCGTTCTTCCATTTCATCGACTCACATGCAGCGGTGGTGTTTGCAGAAGGGACGATAACTTCCTCGTCCATGTTCGCGGCGGCAGCAGCGGTTGGAACCGCCGCTGCCGTTGCGAGCATGTTTAATGGTGGTGACGGCAGGGACGGCAACTTGAGTGCTTGGTTGCTTTTTACCTACTTAGGACTTTTAGAATGGTGCGTTGAATTTAAATCGCATTAGTGATAATTGCGTTCATTGCTGCTGCACTATGCACAGTCTGTCATAGAGCATTACAACAATAGAAGGTTATAGTAGATCGTTCTGGTTTTCCCGCTACGCGATACGCTAGAGCGACCGCCCTACTCGCGCATGCGCGGTGCTAGCGGAGGTACGCTAGTTTAACAAAACAGCGAGCGCGTAGCGGCTGTGTATCGCGAGTACCAGGCCGTTAGTGCCCACTTCGATATAGCGCTTGTCCAATATGGTGGATGAAACGTTGCTGCTGCGAGAAGTAAATGTGGCGATTTATCACTCGAATGCCAAGTACAGGCACTCTTGTTGTGTTACTTGCTGCATGAGAAGCAGGGAGCACGGGAAACGAATCGTCGTGATCTTGGAAGTGTTTAGCGTGATCTCGTTGAGGATCGAAGCTCTATTTGAGTCGACCCGTCTCTATATTTCTACCCCCGTCACATCCGCGAGAAGTGTGTACTCATGAATAGAAGCGTACTGTGTACATACGATACAACCAAAGATAATCCATGCGGCGTTTCTTTCTGTTCTATGTAAATCAGAACAGCATATCCAGTCGACAAGAACGAGCACTGCCTTGCGACGAGCGACTGCGTCCGACACACGTTGTAGTCCGTCAACATCGAGACCACGACCGCCTCAATGTTAAGGGGGAGGAGGGAAGGAGAAGGAGGAGGGAAGGGTCCTCCGTACCCCCCCCTCCTCCTTTTATAATAATATAATAATAAATATAATTTATATATATATATATATATATATATATATATATATATATACATATACAGGGTGCTTCACGAAAAGTGGACAAATTCGATATTGCGAAAACTACGCGTCGCAACAAAAAAGGCTTGTGTCGTTTTGGTCCTGGGCCAGGCGCCTATTTACGAAAATTATTAAAGTGCGGGATAATTAGTTTGTTAATTGTTTTCGCGTAAATAACGTTTTTAATGTTGTGTTTAAGGGCATGGTTTCAATTATAAAATTGCTCAGCATCATTGAAAAACTCTAAATCAACCAATTGCAGAACGATAGAAGGAACGCGAAGCAATTTACGGCTTTCTGAAAAACCACACCAATTCGACGAGTTTTTAAGTTTCGGTTTGCAATCGGAGCGCACCTCGGCTTCGACGGCACCACGCTCCGTGGAGAAATAGTGCAACCAACCTCTGCTGCGTTGTCCTCGCGCAAAGCAGCAGAGGCTGGTTGCACTATTTCTCCACGGGGCGCGGTGCCGTGGGGGCCGACTGGCTGCAAACTGAAACTTAAAACCCGTCAAACCCGTCGAATTTGTGTGGTTCACGTTTGTGTGGTAAACGCGTCATAATCCGATTACGAAGCCTTGCTAAGGCAGTCGTAATCGGATTATAGCCGCGTTTAAGCAGTACCCGAACTGACCAAGATGAGCGACGCCCTGAGGCCGGACTTGCAAACGTAGATACACGTTTGCAAGTCCGGTCTCAGCGCCGCCATCTTGCTGGGTTGAGGCGCCCTTGGACGCGTCATAATCCGATCTACGAAGCCTTGCTAGGCGTCGTAATCGGATTATAGCCGCGTCCAAGCGTACCTCAAGTGAGCAAGATGGCGACGCCGTGAGGCCGGACTTGAAAACGTGTATTATAGAGGGAGCAACTAACACCACAGAGAGCGTTCGCAGTTCGATGGCGGTCAGCTCCTGCGTAGGTTGGTTGCTTATGTGCACGCGTGCTTTACCACCTGGCGAGGAAGATAATGGGCGGAGAGACTCAGCAAAGCTTGGAGAGGCTTCCAGACGATCAGTGCTTTCGCCTCCTCGTGGCAGATTATATCGCAAACGCTGCCCATAGCCGCAGCACCCCGATCGTGCAGCGGGGAACACACTCAAATCTAGGCACGCTAGCGGCCTGTCACAACCACTAATGGCGCCTCGTGCCAGTCGCTCGAGAATTAAGAGGGTAGGCGCGTGCGCAGAAGGAACGGACGCGCCATTAATTGTGAAAGTGAGAAACCTGCGTCGGGGTTTGGGATGCCAATAACAGTACTGGTAATCAAGTAAGCTTACATCTGCCACCTCTAGAAGACTGTGCTAAAAAAACAAACACACATCAAACAATTAACGAAAATACAGTCATTGCGAAAATAGTTAATTATTTTAAAACCGCATAACTGTTCCCCTCGTTCTATCCCACTCTCGGGTTCAGTTTATCGTGGTAACCATCAAACAACCTTCCATGTATAGACGTTTTTCGTTTACCCTCGTCCTCAGTTACGCAGTCACGTAGTCAAAACGAAAATGCTGGATGGCGGCGATTAAAACCTGAGCTTCTCCCAGTGATCCGGCGAGAGCAAAACGACGATTGCCCGAAACCCGGATGTTCCGCGATTCGAGATGACGGCGCCCGCGTAAGAAAAGGTCTAAACACCAGCTCGAGGGTCTGACGTCACGCCTTCATCTCGTGCGAATTTCGTTTCCATGCATGCGCAGCGCCCACCCTTGATGTGGGTAAACGCGGACCTGTTTATGAGCGGCGGTTTGTTCGCAGGAGCGGATGCCGTCAAGGACGATGGAACGTATTCCGGCGCCTTCGTTGAGTTCAACGGAAAAGGGCTCTACAAGACTGAGGTGGAAGTAGCCCCGTCCCCGACACCAAGCTGGCCAAAAGAGGCCCCGGATATACTCCTACTATCCCGCAAGGTACGCCCCTTTGCGCCGCTGTCAATAATTTGTTCCTAGGACCCCCACCCTCTACGAACTTTAGAATCCTGCCGATATCTATTAGAAAATTATAGCAATTAGTGTGTTTGTTTAGACGGCGGGAAGTTAGTAGGCCCCAATAGGCGTTCTGCTGTCCCCACTGGAGAGATAAAAATTTAGCCAGAGCACTAGCACGGCCAGCCCTGGGATCTTCAACGTGCATCACGAGTATTGATACATGGCCGCTCGCCGGTGCGACGCTAATCCAGATCGAAATGGACAGGGGTATGTATATTACGGAATGAACCGCATGATCCCCAGGCTCTGCAGTGGGAGTTTACGCTCCACGTGCTCGGAGCTACGCTGCGTTAAGACACTCGGGTACTGCTGGATTTTTAAAGCATGAAAGGCTTTTTAACGCTACCCCCCCCCCCCAATCACAAAATTTCGTCCGTCCGTCCACGCGTCTCCCGCTAAATTCAGCGTTCAGCGGGGAAGTTGATATCACGAGACCTACGCACGAATTTGGTCTCTAGGCTAAATTTAGAGGAAAATCGATGTCATGTGACCTTTCGTCACGGGACATGCAAGCAAATTCAGTTTCCCCGCAAAGCCTAGCGGAGAAATTGGCGTCACCAGACCCATACACCAATTCAGTTTTCCCGCTAAATTTAGAGCGAAAGTGGCGTCACGTGACGTCACCTGACATCACGTGACCTATACAAATAGGGGAAATTGACGGCACGTGACCTACACGTACACTCAGTAACCCCGCCAAATTTAGCGGGAAAATTTACGTCTTGTGTCCAAAACATTAATTCATTTTCCCCGCTAAATATAGCGGGAAAGTGGACGTCACGTGACCTATACGCCTATTCAATTAACAGCTAAATTTAGCGGGGAAATTCACGCCTCATGACCTACGACACCAATCAAGGTTCCCAGCAAAATATAGCAGGGAAAATCGACGTCAAGTGACCTGACATCACGTGACCTGCACAACGATTCAGTTTCTCCGCTATATTTAGCGGGAAAATATACGTCACGTGACACACTAATTCCCTACAAAGCATTTCATGCAGGACTTTGATGGTATAAGTCGCTGCCAATTTTCTTTTATGTACCCTACTGGAAGCCACTGCGAGGCACGGACAAGACATCGAGTAAAGCGTCGGTGTTCGGATATTCTGGAATTCTTTCTTATTGAACAGTCCCAGAGGAACGTTGACGCAGCATTCGTGTCTTATCTGAGTGCTAGTGACGTAGAAAAAATACAGCACTGCGTCCTTGTTATCTAACGCGTGTTCATTCTGCCCATTGAGAATAACTCGATCCTTCAACCAAAGTGCGCACGAAGGCAGCGTTTCCCTATGAACAGTTGAAGGGTGCAAACAGAGGACGGAGTCAGAGCCTGCGCCCTGCTGAAAAAAAATAGAAGATATTGAGATTCGGCCAGTATAAAGCCCAAGTCACATGATGCGACTTTACCCCCGATTTCGCAGTTGCGACGTTGCTCGTGCGTGGCGAAAACAGCCGCGTTGTGGAAGCGGCGGACATCGCAACTGCGAAATGGAAGTTAAAATCGCACCACGTGAGTCGTGCTTAAGTCCGCGCGTCAATACATACAGTCCACACATGGCGTGCAGTCTGCGGCAGTATGCCTGGCTCGCACGTGACGCCCTCGCGCTAAACTAGCGGTCATCGCGACTTGCTCTTCTCGTCGACAGAAAGAAAGTTCGGTGGAGCGACTTACTCACTGACGTGACACGAGTGCCAGCAACGTATTATGAGCTGACCGAAATCAGAATGCTAGCAGAAAGAGGCAAACCTCCAGAAGCTATAAGCTATGAAATGGACTGCTTCACTGTGACAACAGGAAATGTGCCGCCCGGACCTCAGCCAACACCATCTCGAAAACAAAGAATGCCCCCCCCCCCACACACACACACACACGTCGTCACTATACGGAGTGCAAGTTCGTCTGCTTCTTTTGCAAAGGTCGTGGTGACGTCACAACGCCAAACTCTTATTGGCTGATTGAAAATAAGTAGTGGGTAGACCTCAAGGCATATAGCATTGAGGTCTACCCACTATCCTTTCGATCAAAGCCAATCAGAACTCGGCATCGTTCTGACGTCACCGCAACTCCTGCGCAAGAAGCGGACGACTTGCTCTCCGCATAGGATCCGTGCAGCTCCACCTAGCTTGCCTCAGCGTCAACGCAAGTGCGTCTTAAAGCGCCTCAAGAAACGCGGGACGAAGCACGCGGCGACACATAGACACACACGCGTCCGCGCTTTGTGTCGTACTCTCGTCAATTTGCGGAGTGTTAACAAACGAAACAAAACAACATTGCATAGGATCTGGCCGAGGCGTCCCTTCGAGGTCGCTTCCAATGGACGAATTCATCCTCGTCGACGACTGGCTCCCGAGGCTGAGGCGCAAAAGGCACGTCGAGGATCAGGTGCCGCTGTTCAGCCGACTCGTGGACGACGCCTCGTTCGAAGTGACGCGGGACCTGCCCCCGGGAGAGATCAGGGACCTGCGGGTCACCGACGTTTGGCAAGGTCTGCATGGATCGTCGTTTGCGCTCTTAAGCTGGACTTCGAGAGGTGCCTATTTGGACAGCGAAACCGGTGAGGCAATTTGCCGTCTGGAGGTTACATTACGCACTTGCGACTGATTAAGACCGGAGAGGCTAAAAATTGGATTTAAGCCTGTGATGACATCTTACTGACTGTTTGCGCGACTAATTACTGCAGAGCAGCTGCTCTGCTTCGCAGATGGTCGGAAGCCTCTCCTGTCGTAAGGAGTCGCAGGTGTGTGAACCAGCTTTTATGTGAGTCACTCACTTAAAAAACACACACAAAAAATTAGGTGGCACGCGTTAGGTGACACGCATTTTTTAACTCATTTTTCCACGAAATTTTTGTGTACAATATTTAAGCTTTTAGACGCAATTAAGGTGGAGGTCACGGCCCCCTCTAAGCCCCGCCCACAGATAAGTGACCCTGCTCATTACTTTAGGATTGGCTTGGCTGCTTGGCGGAACATGCTCAGAAGACTAATGTCTCCCATTCGCGAAATCCTGCGCGTCTCGTCTGGCGTCTGACACTGCCCGTTCATCGCGGAGCAGACGCGCGGCAGCCACCAGCATCGTCTGCTATTACACCACCGTATATCGTCGTCTACAACGCCCTATAGCCTCCGGAATCGTCTGCGATTCCACCCCCGTCCAAAGAACTTGGGGTACGCTTAAGCTTCGCCTTTAAGGGCGGAACGCAATAGCATTTTCGGGCCCCGAAATATATTTTTGATATATATTTTTGATAGATATATTTTTGTAACTTTTAATCGATGTATTTTTGTAAATTTTGATCCCATTCTCTGCACAACATGTACTATGTTTCAACTTGAAGGAGCTATCTTTGAAAAGAGAATCGAAACCATATTGCAAAGCCAGCACGTTATCGTAGGCGTTAATTTGCTAGCAGTAGTTCTATGCCCGGAAAACACCCTCCCCGTAACGTGAAATCAAATCTCGACGTCGCAGTCGTCAGCGTAGCGCGTTCGTTGTGTTCCCCTTTGCGGCAGGAGTTTTAATCGTAAATCAGTTTGTGGTCACTCCTCCTTCCTTATTTTCCCTAATTTTTCTCGCATTAATTCTGCACGCCTAAAAGCGCTTAAAACAGCGCACGCGCGATTTTTGGCTCCTCGGCCGCGGACTCTGTGCGCATCGCACGCCTTCCGCGGCGCTGCTCGGTCGTCTTCCTGATAGGACTGCTGTCCGCAGCGCCACCGCTTCTGTCATCCGAAAACGTTGCTCCTCTCCACCGGCGCTCTGAACACTAGTCAGTATTCCAGCCTTTATACGCCTTCTACGTTTCACGCGGATAATCTATTTATGTGTGGTGGCGCCATCTGTGAGTTGCAGCATCAAGCAGACTGTTTGTTTTACGTTCTTTTTCCTTTTTTGCTGTGTAGAAAGAAATACCGTTTTTTTCTTTCCCGTTTTGTTTCTGGAAACCTATACTCACAAAACTTGAGTATGATAAATGCACCGAACACTAAACGCATCAATAGAATTTCTTGAGCTTTTTTGAAGAAATCACCTGATGCCGATATAGACGCTTTCAGCGAGTCAGTTACTCGAGCTGCCACCAGTCTGCGCGCCCTTCGCGCGCTTTCCGGGCCGCCATAGCCGACCTTCAGTTTCTCGGCGTTGCTCCGCGTTGTGTGCTGCACAGGCCACTACCGGAGCTTCGTTTTCGTAGTTATTTTACGTTCCGCGTTGAAATCTTGTATTTCCTTTAGGTCTTTTCGATATTTAGGACTTTCATTTAATCATTTGATATTTATATTTCTACATAGTTCTTGAATTTTCTTTTTTATGAAATGGAATCGGACAGTGAATGGATCGACGATACAAGATTACGAGGCTTCAATGACCATGTAAGTTCATCTCATTCTTACGTTTTTGTCAGCTTATAAAGGACAGTCAACACTATTGCGACATATGTAAATTTCAACTGACGCAGTAAGGCTATCGCAGTCGTGCTTCTCGCTGCATGTTCGCGCTCGTTTCCGTAAAGCCGACCCGCATGCGGTTTGCCTCGTCGCGCGACTGACCGAGCGACAGCGAAGCGGGACGCCGTCGCTTATCTCGTCGCTCGCCAAATCGCTTACATGCGGTTTATACTCAATTAATTTCCATGCACACAGCATTGAACCATTGGCGCCTCGATATTAAGTATAAAGCGCATGCAATCGATTTGGCGAGCAACGAGACAAGCGACGCTGACTCGCTTCGTTGTCGCTCGGTCGATCGCGCGACGAGGCAAACCGCATGGAAGCGACGGGAGCAAGCGACCAAGACGGTGAACGACGTTTTCTAGAAACCCAAAACCGAGCGACGCGACGGGCGACAGTGAGAGATCTCAGTCGCTCGTCGCTGACTCTCGTCGTTGTCGCCGTCGCTTGTCCCGTTGCACGCTAAATCGCTTACATGCGGGTCGGCTTTACGGAAACGAGCGCACACATGCGGCGAGAAGCACGACTGGATAGCCTTATTGCGTCAGTTTACATTTGCATATGTCACAATGGTGTTGACTGCCCTTTGTCAGCGAAAAAAACGTTAGAATGGGATGAACTTACATGGTTTCTGAGCCCGAATCTTGTATCGTCGATCCATTCGCTGTCCGATTGCATTTTATAAAGAGCTATGTGAAAATATAGATGTCAAATGATTAAATAAAAGCCCGAAATATCGAAAAGACCTAAAGAAAACACATGATCTCAACACGCAACGTAAAAGGACACGAAAATCAAGCTTCCGGTGGCGGCCGGTGCAGCACACGGCGCTGGAAGGCGGCAGAAAACTGAAGGTCGGCTTTATGGCGGCAGGAGTCACGTGACGTCAAGGTGGTGGCGCCCTTTCAGAGCCGGTAAGAGGGAGAGGGTGGCGCTCGAACGGCCGCCCTGGGGACCCGGAGGATGGAACACTGTATCACGTGTTCTACGCTCTGCTTTCAGCCATGTCGCGTCCCACACTCCCGCCGGCGCTGCGGCCAGCTTCTGCTCCTCTCGTTGCTGAGGGCTCCAATGAGTGCTCATCGGCGTTCAATTGCACATTTATGCTTTCGCACTCACAACTCATAAGAAGTGCATAATTGTCCTCGAAATATTTTAATGCGAAACCATTAACTGTTTCATGGAGCGAGCCGACGTCATCAGTTTGAAGCGTGAAATCGGCACCTTGAATCCTTACCAAGTGTAGCCAGCTCCCAGCTGATGAAACCACGCGAAAAGCCTGGCACGACACCTAGTTTCTACGATCACAAAGGAGCGAAGTAAAGCTGATGAATTTTCGGCTTCGGTGCCATTGGCCTGCGCGCGTCGACGAGGCTCCCATTGGCCGCTGAGCGTCAGTTTCAACGATCGCTCACTCGATAGCGCTGCGTGTCCGCGAGGCAGTGGCTCCACCGTTCCCCGCCAAGGTCAGCGCACCGTACGCCGCAGACGAAGAAGGGAGCGAAGAGCTGGCGTGCGTGCTTTCGAATTCACAACTCGTAAGAGGTGCTTAGGTGTACCTCGAGCCTTTATAATGCGAGAGCATTAAGGCCACGGTCCCACTGAATGTGGCAGTTTAGGTACTTTTTGGCAGGTCATTACTCATCTCCTTTTAAATACTGTTTTGTGGGATTGATGTCATTCGAAAGGCAATGCAATCCTCTTTCATTTGATATTATGTATGTATTGGTTTATACTGTTCATGCGCATTTGTGGCGTTGCGAATATGATGGCGCGGACCCTCACTTGCTCCGCTGGTTCATGTTTTATGAACGATTCATTAAAGATAACACGGTTCCAATAGAGCAGTTTTGTTAAGATGATGTCGGAGCAGAATGTAACGGTATACTTTTTTGGTATTTGCACTACTTTGTTTTTTTCAGCTCTCCAAATATTGCCCTAAAATTGACATTTTTCAGCACAAATATGTTTTTAATGACAAACGCTAGGGCAATGAAATTAGCTACAGATGTAGTGCTTATAATTGGTAATATGATGAAAAAAATTTAATGTTGTGTAAAATTTTTTTGTTTAGATATTCTATATCAAACATAGCACTTTTTTGTGCTTCGAGTCATGGTAATTCAAATGCCGCCGAGTAAATAATTAAACTATGGTAAAATCTTTTATAACATTTAGAACTACAATAGTTGCCCAAGAGGTGGACGGTGGCTTTTTTTATTTTCAAAGTCATAACGCTCCGGGAGCCCCTCAAACTTACCTGTTTTTGACGCACATCTTTTTTGGACATCAAACAGATTTATTGGCATCTAATAACATTTATTGTATGGAATAGACATACATTGCGATGTATTAGATTTTCCCAATGATCTTGCTTTGGTTTCTTGATAGTTGTAGAGCTTAGCTAATTTTAAAAACAATTAAAAACTGTTTGGGTGTTTTGTTGCGCTACCTGGCGGATGGCAGACAAAACTGCTGATTTCTAAGTTCAAAAAAATTTCGAGGGCGGCGTTGGCGTCTGTATCATCATCAATCTCCGTGTCGTTTTACCTTCACATTTACAAAATATATTTCAAGATTTACTATCGATAAATGAACGGTTTAAGTACTGGGTCAGGTTAATAAATCTAAGACAAATAATTACACAAGCGTAGCGTGATATAAAGTGTTCATTATTCGATATAATTGAAATCAATAAACAATAAAGACGAAGAGGAAAAAATACACCCTAGTTTACTTCATGCCTAGAGTCACTAAATAAGCTGCGCTTAAAGTATCGGCACTCCGTTCAACAAAATTGTTTTGGGCGCCGCCATTTTGGGCCTTGTTCAGAGCAAACGCAACTGCCGATCGTCATGATCCAAAAGTGCGACTTCCTCAGCATTAGATGCGGTGCTAGGAAGCTGATGCAATATTGCAATGCTCTGTCGCGGGTTGTTTAAACATTTGTGGAGGACGGAAAAGCGTTTCCTGTGATTTTAGATAAAGCTTCAGATAACTGGCAACCATGAGTTTAAGCCACAATATGGCCAAGTGTCGTTACTCTGAACCGTAGCTAATTTACTGGCACAAGCGGGAACAATGAGGAAGAGGCAGGTGTCAAAAGGTAGTGGCTTGTGGAATCCACGGGCCTTACGTCATGGCCCCTCCAGGTAATACATGCCTCTTGAACAAGAGCATGAATAGTGTCATTAAATAAGCTACGCTTCAGAGTAGCGACACTTGGCCATATTGTGGCTTAAAATCATGGTTGCCAGTTATTTGAAGCTTTATCTGAAATCACAAGAAACACTTTTTCGTCCTCCACTTTAAACAGTTTGCGACAAAGCAAAGCAACATTACATGAGCTTCCTAACACCGAATCTAATGCTGAGGATGTCGCACTTTTGAATCATGACGATCGGCAGTTGCGCCTGCTCTGCACAAGCACCAAAATGGCGGCGTTCACAACAGTGTCGGGGAAGAGAGTGCCGATACTCTAAGCGCAGCTCATTTATTGGCTCTGGTTCCCACGAAACTCCTTTTCCCTGACTGAAACTGAAAGTAAATATGAATAATACACCACTATTATAGCTTATTTAGTTATAACCAACTACACATAATGAGAGGAGGAAGCGGCCGGGTAGGAGAAACGCGGGTTTTATGTGCGACCGTTCTAACCGTCTCAAAAGAGAGAACGCGCGAGCTTGCGCTGGTTTAAAAAAAGGCATCCAAAGAAAAGAGGCGGCACGCGGTGTTCTTTGTGATTATGCGTCTAATAGCAAATTGTTGTGTGTATGTTTATACAGCCGGGAGTTAGTCTGCCTTAGTGGGCGTCTGGTGTCTCAGCTGTAGATGAGCAATTTAGCCAGTGCGGTACAACCGCAAACCTGGGGTCTTTAACGTGCACCACGCAGTAGTGATACACGACCGCACGCCGGTACGATGCTCTTCCAGATCGAAACGGGCAGGGGCGGGGTGGGTTCTGCAGCGCGAGCTTTCGCTCCAAGTGCTCCGAGCTGGTGTGCGATAGACCATGCACTCGGCAACCGATGCCCCCCCCCCCTTGTGCGTCTAATCTATATACAGGTATAAGTATTTGAAGATCGACGATGGACGTCGATCGTCTCGAGGTAATGTAACGTAATAACATTATATAAATAATAAACCTGTTGAAGGACTGAACGACTCAATTTTTCAATTCTTGGATTGTAATATGGCGGTAGCCTATTGTACTTACTGTTGATGAAGAGCAATATGAGGTGACGAGGTAATGATTAAATGATGAGGCTCTATAAGGACGACGACATTAGTGGGTGTCGAACCACAACGTACAGTGCCAGACTTGTTTCAAGTATCGTGTACCCAAAGACCTTTCTTCACCCGCAACAGAATATGGTAGAACCAATGAGGATGCTGCTTTACAACTGTACGTGAAACAGGAAAACTGCACTGTGCAGAAGTGCGGCTTATTCGTTAATATGAGGGACGGATTTCTAGCAGCATTCCCTGATTGACTACTTGGAAAAAATGGCCTCGTTGACGTAAAGTGTCCCCGTTCCAAAAGATTCTTGAAGCATACTTAAACCGCAAAGGAGTATGAGGCGAAAAATAAGAAAAAGGAGCCTGGTGTGAAAGGTCCAAATCACCCCCATAGCTTCTACTATCAAATATAAGGGCAGTTACACAATACACAAAGAGAGTTTTGTGATTTAGTTATATTTACTCTCAAGGGCATTGATATCCAACGTATTCAGAGGGATGACATCTTCTGGTCAACCAGCATAGAGCCTTTTCTACTCAAGTTTTACATGGAAGGCCCGACTTCCGCTGAAATTCCTCACGTAGACGAGTTGTCCGACCGAATAAACTGCCATTACTCCCGATCTGGGAATCTCTCGATCTTCGTTCGTAGGCCATAGTATCATGAGATCGAGGGGTGTGGCTCTTCGTCCGCCGAACATTGCTTCGGCGGGTGTTTTTACCGTGTAAGATGAGACCGTCGCGTGCTGCTGGAACAAGAACCTGGCGATTCTTCACTGAACTGCTTCTTCCGTAAGCTTCAAGAGGGCTTTTTTTCGTTTCGCACACCATCTGTTTGGCGCGTTGGCGCGTTATCAGAGAAAAGTATTTTCGGTACGGCAAAAGTAAGTAAAAGAGACCGTAGAACGTCAATGACGTGTTCGGACGTCGTGGCAGGCATCGTGTAAACTTCCAGCCACTTAGAGTACGCATCGACCATGACTCCGCAGACGCGGATACGTTTCGCCACCCACCGACTGAATAGTGGATCGTTTTCAGTTACTGTTCATGATGGCGTTGGACTCAATGAAGACTTCGAGTCTTTCCAGAAAGTTAGCCCAGGTGCCAGGACTTTTGTCGAAAGCGGTAAGTGTTCGAAACGTCGACAACGTCGGTAACCACGTGCTGTGCTTGACACTGGACGCTTACCATTCGCTGAGAAGAAACTTGCTTGTTCGTCTGCCACGAGTCGTCCGATATCAGGTCATCACCGCAACACCATCTCCCGACAAAACTGCTCTTCATTGTCCGCATGTCCATAGTTAGCAATCACGTGAACTTATAAATTCCCGAACGCTCATAACATGCCGTCGCTAAACGCCGTTCATTCATAGCGTCTTCATTGCAAATAAACGTCTTCCTATTTATTCTGATGGTTTTCATCATATTCCTCCTAAGCTGTACTTACAACATTATGTGTGTCGGTACTTCCGAAAATATTGCAACGGCGTTTGTTTTCTGGGAACTATAATGTAACAACCTTTACAACATCTTCCGGACCCCGTGAAACACAATATTTCGTGACGTAATTTTCAGTCGTCATTAAAATGGTGAAGTAAGCACCGTAAATCGCGAAGCAGTTTACTTGACGTCCGCTTCCACTGGTCTCTTGGAAGATTAAGTCTACTGAGCGTGCATTCCCGCAGAAGGAGTTTTCATTGATAGAATATCGACACGTCAATTAACATTTGATTCCTTCTTGGTAAGATTGCGAAAGCCCGTGACAACCGCCGAACCGCATCTCCGTATATCAGAGAACAATTTATACCCAGCCTGACATTCTCTCATACATCCGTTTGCTGGGCCACGCTACTTGAGCCAGCTGAGCACAGCTGGCAGCGGCGCGAGCAAGGCCACGAGGGGAACGTGATGGTGCTCGAGCCATCCCACCGTGAACCAATGTTTCGGCCACCCCACGGGTGCGTGTCGCCATCTATTGGTTGAACTAACGCCTTGTTCAAGATGGCTGCCGTGGGACCGCAGCCTTAACTGTCTCATAGAGCGAAAGAGTCAAACGGCTCTTTTACACCGCTTCGATCTCATTGGCTAGCGGGCGTCCACAGCCAACGGCACCTTTTACATCGCTGCGATCCCATTGGCTAGCCCGCGCCAACCAGGCACCTATTCGCCGGACACGCAGCGCCATAGGGTGGCCGGTTGTTGAAACTGACGCTGTGCGTCAGCTTCAACGACCGGTCACCTTATGGCGCTGCGTGTCCGTCAGCTGCCAGTCATCGCGCCAACAGCGAAAGTCGAAAGCCTGTCTTGTCTGTTTGTCTTAAATGTCCCTCTTTCCTTATCGTAAATTAGAAACCAACCCGCACAACCATATACAGCAAGATTGATGTACTATCACGATCAATATGAGTGCGAACACCGCTCCGCGTTGTCCGCGGTACTACCAGAGCCCCCTGGCGATTGCTCTTTGAAGCATCAGTGCACCTTGCTGTCGAGACATATCGTCTCTAGCGATCGCTGCACCCTTCTGCACTTCCGGGTCGTCTGCTAGCGAAAAAAGCAGCGCGAAAAAACCCACGAGGACATCCTGTGTGTGTCTTCGTCCTCGTCGTTTTTATCGCGCTGTTTTCTATGATGAAGCGTATCAACCACGCTCGCTGCGTGGCTGCACGTTAAAGACACCAGGCTAGCAGTCGTACTGCACTGGCTAAATTGTTTATCTACAGTGGGTAACAATGTCGCCATGTTCTGACAAAGTAACCTCCTGCTGTATAAAACAACTAAATTTGACTTTGACTTTTTGACCCACGCTCGCACCGCGCTAACTTCTTGCCTGTGCGCATTGGTGGTCCTTTGCTCTCGCAAAACTCACGCGAAGTAAATAATCGGCAGTCTTAGTTTAATGTTTTGATACCTCCGATAACAATATGATGCATGCTTAAAGGCGTCAGCGAAGTATCGAGTATTGTTATCGGAGTCATGAGAATAATCTGCTAAAACTTCCTAATAAAAAAGATGACGCTAAAAATATTTATACAAGTGATTTTTCCTGGCATACATTGCTAGCGCAAAATGCGCTTCATCATTGGTGAACAGTTTCGCAGTTTCGCCGACCATTGATTGCTATACTTCGTTTTAGCTTCGGTCCGAGCGCGGCCGATGTTTTGAACCGAAGGGCCAATCAAACAGCCCAAAAAGCGCACCGTCATGGCGTGTTCTCTGTGCTTGATAGGACTAGCCGGAGGAGAAGCACGCACAGGGAGACGGCGAATACCGGCTGGTCCTATCAACTGCACAAAGCACGCCATGACGCTGTGCCTTTTTCGCTGTTTGATTGGCCCTTTGGCTCATAACATCGGCCGTGCTCGGACCTAAGCTGAAACGAAGTATAGCAGACGACCCGGAAGTGCAGAGTGGCGAGACGATCGCTAGAGACGATATGTCTCGAAACCAAGGTGCACTGATGCTTCAAAGAGCAATCGCCAGGGAGCACTGATAGTACCGCGGGCCACGCAGATCGGTGTTCGCACTCATATTGATTGTGATAGTACACGCTTTCGCATTTATAACTCATAAGAAGTGCTTAGGTATACCTAGAACCTTTTTTTTCTTCTAACATTTAAGTGATGGCAACTGGTGGCAGATGGCTGGCAGCGCCAGCCATCTGCCACCAGTTGTCGTATAGTGCAAGCTGCCACGCTCCGACCTGTTTGGAGAGGAAGTCGTCTGCTACTCGCGCAGGGGTTGCGGTGACGTCAGAACAACCTAGAATTCTGATTGGTTGGGTTGGAAGGATAGTGGGTAGACCTCAATGCTGGAGACCTTAAGGTCTACCCACTATCTTTTTTTTTCAATCAGCCATTAATTGCTCGGCGTTCCGATCATTGCAACCCCTATGCAAGAAGCAGACGAACTTGCTGTCCGTATATTGTTACGCGCCCTAAGTGCCTCGACAGCCTTTGCGCCTTTCCGCGGTCACGTTTCTCGATCTCCTCCGGAATAAATGTTTGGCCTCTTGACATTCGAAACCTATACCCACGTCCAGCATGTGCTTTCCGTCATTCGACCGGCAGGACCCGACCTCCGAGCGAACGCTCGGAGGTCGGGTTTAATCGTGTGTCCCGCAGCTGTACGGCGGCAACCACGACAACACACGGCCACGTTTTTCGTATATCTGTGCCGGAAGATGCTCCTACGAAGCGTTTGTGTGTTAGACGGTCCGGAAATTACTGCGGGAAAAGAAGTACTTCTCGTTCTCCCTATCCTCGGATTGCTCTTCACTCTTTGGCGGATATGCGTATACGTAATGGGATTAAGACGATAGCGGCTCTTATCGCCGGCGCACGGAGGGGAGCTGTGTTCTCAATTTCCAAATCGCATGTAAAAAAAGAAGTAACAAGTTAGCGCCGACTGTGGCCCGGAATGTTTTGTATTGCCCTGCGCTCAGGTAAACTGACGTTGCTACAAAGAACGATAGGTTCATAACGTCACAAACACGTAGGATGTCACATGCCTGACGTCACACGTGACTGCGCGCGTTGCATTATGGAATTTTATGGTCCCACCGACGCCGACGCCGGAATTTCTGCGACACGAGCTCCTAAACGCTAATGCCGTTAAAACTTCTCCAACGCTCGCAAGACGCGACCATGAAAGCGGCGTTCTAGCGTTCCATGATGCACTGGCCTCGGTCCAATACAGCGTCTGTCGACGGGAGGTAAAAAGCGACCGAGAGGACTATAAAAATCAACGAACCAAATATGCAGTCTTCCAGCTTTTCTGTTCTTGTGGTTATTTTTTTTCTCGTGGCATTTGCGAGCAAGGTAGATAAGCGTCATGACGCAGGATTAAAACGCGACCTAAATATATTCCCTTTGGCAGGCCCGGTCCACTGCAAATCTTGAGAGTTACTTGCCTTTCGAAACGAAATGACGAAAACAAACCTAGAGAAACTAGAGAAAAGTAGGCTTAGACCAGGCCCGCTACAAAGCAAGCACCCGCACAGTGCTTCCAAAGGCGCCTACTCCCGGCAGTTATTTTCTGCATGCTTGGTCGGTGGCGACCTTGCTATTAGCGGCGAGATGTTTTGGTGGCGCCCTCCTATGGTTCCCCTTGTGACGTCACTACCTTGCCAACAACAAGTTCGATGGTGTTTGTAAATAGCATGGTGGAAGCTTGAAATCATTACGCTCTCAAAGAAACACTGCCAACACCGTCAAAATTGAAGTTCTTTCATTCCTCTTATTCCGTCGACGATAAATCCCCTTTCCGACGTCATAGTCAGCGTTCGGCCAATCGTGGAGAGGCCGACCACAGCGACGCTTTCGGTCGCGCACGGGGCTAATAAATACCTCGGTGAACGCAGAACGACTCGCTCTCAGAAAAATTGACGAGCTCAAAGGTATACGCTCGTTGAGCACACCGCAAACGCCGACAGCCATGTTTGTTATCATTTGAAACCGAAGCAAAAGGTAACCTCGGGATATTTTGAAAACATTTATGACTCTATCTAGATTATTTGTTTCTCAAACATGAATAAGCATTGTCGATAAAAAATACTATTGCGGCCTGAGGTCGGCATTTCTTGTTGAACTCACTCACAGCCAGTTCAAAATAAAGGCAAAAGGTTGCGAACGCGGTTGTATAAAGATCCAGTACAATTGCACGCGCACTCGATGACATCAAGTGCGCGTGCAATTGTACTGAATCTTATACAACCGCGTTCGCAACCGCTTTGCGATCGCGGATCCGCTTCCAGTGTGAATGAGCGGTTAAGGTGGGTTGGGGTAAGTAGGCTCGGTGTAAACAGTGGATACAAGGAGATGTTGATCATTGTAACCAGTGGCCATCACCGACTTGTTATGCCTGATTCACTTCGTCCGATTCTGCTTCCGATTTTTAGTATCGACGTCGACCATCTGAGCTACGGTCCACGCTTTTGCAGCCCGAGCGACGTCACGACTGAAAAAAGCGAGCAAAATCTCACCGTTCGGATCAGGATTTCGCGCCCTTTCTGTGGCATCCACGCGGAATGAATCGCCACATGTCACATTATTCACGCGACGTTGTGCGTTGTAACGAGCCTCGTTGATTTCGCTGAGGCCGCTAAAGTAACCAGACACTGCCAGGAATACGTAGAATCAAGAATTCCAACGGGAAAAAGAGCACGGGGACTCACACCGACGCCGACGCCGACAACATCGCATTTCAATGGTTTGTTTATGGACGACGGCGAGCTTCTTGCCCACACTACATCGCGCATGCGTGGCGCGGTGACGTCCGCTGGGGGCGCTCCGGCTTGTTTGTAAACAGGAGTTCGCGAGTGTCTGTTCCGTTTTTCTTACGGATTCCACTGGCGGGACTTGACGTGAACGATAATCCGATTATCCGCCTTTCGTTTTCCCTCGCACCCGAATTTCTTTCTCCGTGTCGTCCGTGTCATCTGTCGCGCTGCAAATTTGAAAGAACAAAGAGTCCTTTCTGTAATGTCCAAAACAAAAGAACGCTCCTGTGTCAGTTCAACAAATCACGTCCCGGGGATCCCCCATACAAACAAGTCTTGCCTTTCTATGCTGCAGTAGTTGCGGTGTAGTGTTGTGATTGAGAAAAAAAAAGTAACCTATGTTGGATGTTCTATTCCGGCTACCGCTAAAAACGCAATTGAGATTTTTCTTATTTTGTTTTTACAGCGAAGTTGTTTATGATTAGAGTCACGTGGATTTTTTGTGCGCGGCAACATATATGACATCACGGCCTCATGACGTCATATGATGTCACGACTTTGTGTCACGTGACGTCAATTTCCCCGCTAAACTTAGCGGGAAAATTGTTCCGCTAAATTTGGCGGGTGAAATTTTCCTGCTAAATCTAGCGGGGAAATTGACGTCGCGCGACCTCAACACTAATGTAGTTTCCCCGCTTAATTTAGCGGGAAAATTGACTTCAAGTGACACGAAGTCGTGGTGTCACGTGACATCATGAAGGCGTGACGTAATTTCTGTTGCCGCACCACAAAATCGACCGGATCCTAGCCGTAAATTTGGCGGAGAAATCGACGTCACGTGACCTCAACGCCAATTCAGTTTCCCCGCTGAATTTAGCGGGAAAAATGACGTCACGACTTCGTCTCACGTGACGTCAATTCCCCCTAAGGTATTATCTTGCAAAATTTAGCGGGGAAATAGACGTCACGTGACATCAACCCCAATTCAGTTTCCCCTCTAAATTTAGCCGGCAAAATGACGTCACGACTTCGTATCACATCACCCATGAATAAATTCAGCGGCAGGAGAGGAGGAAGAAAGGAGGAGGAGGAAGCGCACCGCCCTCTATTTGTGTCGTTCCAAGCGCTTGCATGCCTAGTTTCCTTTCCTTCCTCAGGGTGGCGGTCTTGTCACGCGTGTCTAGTTTCCTCCGGCCCCTCGGGGCGGTGATAGCCCTTGACATGTGTGTGCGTACCGTTCGTCAGGATGATCACCAATCAAGGCGATAAAGGTGTTTAGGGCGCATGGTCAGAACGAGCTCACATTAATAGGTTGCTAAGACCGGCAATCTTGATGGCGTGGTATATGCACGTTGCAAGAGGAGTGTGGAAGCTCGCCTTCAGCACGCGCTCAGCAGTCGAGCACACAGCTATGGCCTCCAGTGAATACTTTCTATACCTTTACAGAGTGGAATGGCTCATCATTTTTCGTGTAATAAAAGGTGCGTTGCTGAACTTTCATGCTCAACACTACGAATGTTCATTATGCTAGACGGCTTATGGCGGGGAAGACAACATATCACATAACGCACCCAAATAATCGCTGTCATCCTAGGGTTTGTGGCGTTTCATTGACAGTAATTATAACTGGACTACATAAGTGTTTTCTTCACTCGCAGGTCAGGTATAAAGAAAACCTACATCTATTTTATTTTGTTAGGGTGCGCGTGGAGAAGCACGGACGCCACGCGAAGCCTAACCTCAACAACCCGACTCCTTTATTTCCCGTCGACAACAACCCCCACATCTCCCGTCCGTTCCGCCGGTCCCCTCCCCGAGCGCTGGCGCCATCTCTAGGCGTCCGCGCGCAGTTCCGGCCGTTGCCGCCGCCACACACTCCTCCTTACAGGTCTCCCCCTTACAGCGTGAAACACTGGGGGCTGGATGCGGCACTGCCTCATGGTAGTGCGTCAGCTGGTCCGCGTGAGCGACCCCACGGTGTCGCCCTGTGGTTGCATCCTTAAGCACAAAGTCATTGCCACCCAGGCACCGCACAACCCGGAAAGGCCCTGTGCGCCGAGGGGCAAGCTTGGCAGTGATGCCCTTGGCCGCGTCGCTTAGGGTGTGGGAATCTAGCAGGACAAGGTCACCTTGTTGCACTGTTGTAGGCCTCCGGTGCCGGTCATAGTAGGTCTTCTGGGCTTGCCTCGCTGTCTGCTGGTGGCCTCTTGTCTCCTCAAGGGCCTCTTGAAGACACCTTGTTACTTCGGCTGCAAAGGCATGGGATGCTGTCTCCGCTGGTTCTGTGTCATCCTTGGCTGCAGGCTGCTCCCATGGGGTACGGAGCTCCCGGCCGTAGCACAGGAAGGCAGGTGTGTAACCTGTGACTACACTCTCAGCGGTTCGCATAGCGAAGGCAATCTCAGGAATGTGACGATCCCAGTCCCTGTGGTTGGAGCAGTAGGCTCGGAGGCACTCCTTCACTGTGCCATTATGGCGCTCCACCATCTGTCCTGCAGGTCGGTAGGGCACTGTGTGCCGGTCCCTAATGCCCCAGTGCTCTAGGAGACCCCGCCACACAGTGCTGACAAAGGGCTTCCCGTTGTCACTGGAAATGGCTGCAGGTGTGCCGTGGCGACAGAAAACTTGCACCATGCAGTCCACAATGTTTTTGCTGGTCGCCGCTCGCAGGGGGAAGAGCTCGATAAACTTCGTGAACTTGTCGATCACAACCAGTAGGTACTTGTGGTGCCGAGGCGTGGGTGGCAGGGGCCCCACAATGTCCACGCTGAGCTCCTCCATTGGTGCCGTGGCCCACTGGCTACTCATTAGCCCTTCGGGCTTCTGCCGGTGAGCCTTTGTCCGTTGGCACACCTGGCAGCACCGGACATGCTTCGACACGTCAGCACGCATGCCCAGCCAAACAAAGCGGGCAGAAACACGCTTCAGTGTTTTGAAAAACCCGGCGTGGGCACTGGTAGGGTGGTCATGTGCCATCTTTAGCACTAGCTGTCGAAGGTGGTCCGGGAGCCAGGGTAGCTTCTTGTTCCCTCTCTGCTGGACAAGTAGCCCGCTGGCTTCCACCTCGGTCGTCGCTGCCAAGTCCTCCAGCAGGCGCCGGTCTGGATCGTCTTCCGCAAGCTTCGTCCCTTGCACAACACCCTTCAGCTTGGACAATAGAGTGTCTCCCTGTTGCTCGTGGGTGAGTCGTTCTGTGTCGCTCAAGAGTGTGGCGTCGTCCATGGTGCACAGTGCTGCTGCCTCCTCAAATCTGATCTGTGGCTCGGGCTCCGGGGCAGAGATGGGAAACAATGTCTCCGGCAGGCTGTGAGTTGGGGCGTCTCGATGTGCTAGGGGTGCTCTGCTGAGAGCATCTGCTGGGATGTTGGCCAGACCTCTCCTGTGCTTTATCTTACAATTAAAGCCCTGAAGGCGGAGCACCCATCGCTTGACTCTTGGTGAGGCCTGATCACTGCTAAACATCCAAGCCAGTGAGGAGTGGTCGCAGTGGATTTCAAACTCCGTGAACTCCAGGTACGGTCGGAACTTGTCCACTGCCCAAACCACCGCGAGGCACTCCCACTCTTGGACTGTGTAGTGTCTTTCCGACTCGGTAAGCACCCTACTGATGAATGCCACTGGCTGTAGCTGGCTGGGGCCTGCCTGCAGGAGCACTGCTGCGATGCCAACCCCACTGGCATCGGTCTCGACGACAAAGGGTCGATTTAGGTCTGGAAGATTCACGACCACGTCATGGGCTAGGGATTCCTTAAGTGCAGTGAACGCCTGCTCCTGCTGGTGATTCCACTGCCATCTTTCGTCCTTCCTTAACAGGTCTGTAAGTGGGCGGGCAATGATGGAAAACTGCGGAATGAAGCTGCGGTAGTAGCCTGCTAATCCCAGGAAGGCCTGCAGTTGCTTGATTGTGCCAGGCTGTGGATAGTCCAGCACCGCAAGCACCTTGTCGCTGTCAGGTCTACATTGCCCAGGTGAGATGACATGGCCGAGGAACCTCAGAGACCGACAGCAAACCTGGATCTTGTCTGGATTAATGGTGAGTCCTGCGGACCTGATGCGCTCCAGCACCTCCTGAACGTGTGCAACATGGCTCTCCAGAGTTTCTGAGTATACAAGGACGTCGTCCAGGAAGGCCATGGCAAAGTCATGGTTTATGCCATCCAGGACGCGGTCCATCAAGGTCTGGAAGGTTGCGGGGCCACCTGCCACACCAAAGGGCATCCTTGTGAACTCGATGGTCCCCTGGTGGCAGATAAAGGCTGTCTTCGGGACGTCCTTTTCGCAAACAGGGATCTGGAAGAATCCTTGCGAGAGGTCGAAACTTGAAAACCACTCTGCGTGACCCAGTTGTGCCAACAGCCAGTCTGTCCTCGGCATGGGGTAGGCTGGTACCTTGGTGCGTGCGTTGAGTGGTCGGTAGTCAATGGCAAGGCGGAAGCCCCTGACTTCTTTGCCACCAATACCGGAGCGCTGGTCCATTGGCTGGTGCTTCTTCGAATGAGACCCTGCGACAGCAAGTCATGGATGCAGCCGTCGATGATCGCCTGCTTTTTGGCGTTGACCGGACGCAGCTTGCAGCGGACGGGCAGACTCTCTCCCGTCTCGATTTGATGTTGGGCAAGAGTGGTGCGACCGGGAGTTGTGGTGAAGATTGGATTGAAGTCTCTCAGCACCTCAATCATGCGTGCATCCACTTCTGGTGCAATGTTGAGATGTCCACCGTCTCCTGTGGTAGCAGAGTCAGATCCACTGGTGCAGGCAGCCTCCTCCTCTGCGAAGATGCTGTGCAGGTGGTACGAGTCTTCTTCAGCTAGTGGCTCGCTCGGTCTCTTTTCAGCTCTTACAAACGGCACAATGCACTGGGGTTCTGTGCCAATCGTCCACCCACCAAGTGCCACATGCACCGAGATGCCGGTAACAGTCAGAAGTCCCTCCCCAGGACAATGTCTCGGCAAAGGTCAGGCACACAGAGGAACCGCTGCCTTCGGGAACCGGCTGCCCACTGGATCTTGCATCTAAGTGACGTAGAGGACTGTGACCAACCGGCTGCCAGACGTAGTGTGCGCACCTCCCTCTTGTGCTTGGCTCCTGTAGCTTGAGCAGCTGTCATTGCTGGCAGTCCCAGCAGACTGACGCTGGAGCCCGTGTCAAGCAGTGCCTGAAATGTTGTGGACCCGATGCGGACGTCCAGGAGGGGTTCTTTTCTGCCGGCAGTAGTCGCCACCTGTAGCGCGCTGTCGTAGATGCCCGCCGGGGCAGCATCTACCAGTTCCCGTTTCCCGGGCACTGAGCTTGGAAGTGGCCTGGCTGCTGGCACCGGAAGCAGAGGGGCGGCCCGAACCGCCGGCCGGTGGCGCAGTTACGAGCTGCGTGGCCCACACCTCCGCAGCGCTGGCACTGAGCGTGTCTTGCGTTGGGCTGCTGCTGCCACTGTGACGTCGGGAAGCCGATCTGGGCAGCGGGTGTCGCTGACATTGCTGGACCGCACAGCAGGTCCCGGTGGTACGACGGCTGGATCGCCGCGGGGTGAAGCGGCCAGCGGTACGCCGACGGCGCGACAGCGGGCGGAGGGGCAACTGCCGCCGCCGTCATCACTGGAGCTGGAGGTCCGGGGAGGCCGAGGGCGCCGTGTGCTGGCCTGAAGGCGAGGTCCCTGGCCACTTGGTTGCTCTGAGGAGGGGGCGGCTTGTACTGGAGCCGCCGCCAAGCACGCTCCATGAGGCCGTCCGCCGCCTTTGCCAGCTCCGCTAGGCTCGCGAACTGCGCGCCTTCCGCCAGGTCCTGCAGCTGCGGGTGCATTTGTCGCAGGACGCGATCCACCTTCTCAGAGTCCGGCACTTCTTCTCCGATCCGCTCGTAGTACGCAGCGATCGTGTATATAAACTCTTTTAAATTTTCTTCCGGGTGCTGGGTCCGCTGGCGCAGCTCATCCTTCAGGCGGCGCTTGGCGTCGATGGAAGCAAACTCGGCGCGGAACGCGGAGGTGAAATCGTCCCACGCAGGGAAATCTCCAACGAATCGCCACCACAGCTTCGCGCTGCCCTCCAGGGCGGCCGGCACAACCTGGCTGAGTCGTTTGTCCGCGGCAACACCGGTGATGAGGCAAAAGTTCTCCAGTCGCTCGAGGAATTCTTCGGGTGACTGGAGATCGCTGAACCCGGCGTACTTGGGCAGCTGCGCCGCAATCCTTGGCACTGGCCCACCGGAGGGCTGTACTGTTGCCACCGTCACCGCTGGATCCTGGTCGCCGGATGGCACCGGAGCCGCCATGACAAGATCCCGCACGTGCGCCGCAACGTGCTCCCGCTGCAAAGCGGAGCCGTCTGTTTGCCTGATGAGCTGCTGGACGAACTCCTCCGGCACTGACAGGTTCATGGTTGTTCGTCGTTCTCGAATCCCGGACGAGCCCCCACTTGTTAGGGTGCGCGTGGAGAAGCACGGACGCCACGCGAAGCCTAACCTCAACAACCCGACTCCTTTATTTCCCGTCGACAACAACCCCCCACATCTCCCGTCCGTTCCGCCGGTCCCCTCCCCGAGCGCTGGCGCCATCTCTAGGCGTCCGCGCGCAGTTCCGGCCGTTGCCGCCGCCACACACTCCTCCTTACAATTTTTAATTATGTTGTCATTACGATCGTTAGATGCATCTACATCTGTGCAATATCTCAAATGGCTGTCATTGAAGCGTTGAATGACAGCTAAACTAACAAATCAAATGATTTGTTAGTTTAAATGCACGATCTTAACAAAATGACCGGATGAGAAAGATAATTTGACAATACAATTTCCACTAGAAGCTTGCCTATGTTTATCTTATTTTATTCTAATTTTATTTGTGTATAATGGTTTGTTTTTATTTTTTAAACGAGTTAAGCCTTTAAATTGTGTGCCTTTTTAAAATGCAAGAATTACTTTTGCATTAACTTTGTAATGACACAGTCATTTACACTTTATATGGCGAATTTGTTTCTTCACTGTAATTACTAAAATAATAAACGTGGGGATGCTGGTGATTTTATTAAGCTTGATAAAATTCAGGATGTTTATAAAAGCCAATGGGTACAGGACTCTCTCTCTGATTTTTTAAAGATGCAACAATCGAGATAGATAACGTAAGTTTATTCTAAGGGAGAAAACCAGGAAAGCAATGTGCCTTTAATTGTTATCCAAATAAGTGGCACAAAGATTTTTTCTGAAACTGTAAAAAAAAGTTGCACAAAAAGAGTGGAAATTTATACATGCATGAGTTAAAGATAAGTGTCTTCATTGTGCTTTGCCTAGGAAAAAAAAAAAAACTCTTTAGTTAGCTGCATTGAAGCCTGAGATAAAGACCCGCCAGAAGCAGAATTTGTAATCGTCCATGACGAATGCAAAAACATGTTATAAAAATTTGAAATGAAAAGCTACTGGAGAGACAGCGAGGCTGAACGAAAGCCTATTCAGAATAACGATAATAATCCCTGGAGAAGGGGAACAAGAGGGACAATGGACGGACACAAACCCAATGATACATTTAAATTGGTACAAATGGAAATGATACGTTTAAGTTTTCGTTCTTCCCCAGGACAATAACCGCATGGAACCAGCTGCCAAAAAACACAGTAGAAAGTGGCAGTGTCGAAGAATTTATTTCTAATTTGAAAGTTGGGCTCATGTGATTGCTTTGTAATGTTTTTGTTGTTGATGTTTTCCTTCGAGTTTACTTTGTTGTTAGGTCTTGCGGTTGGTATTGATGTGTTCTCAGTTTTGTGTATTATGTTTTTATTTGTGATGCTCACTCCTGCTTGGACTCTAACATAAGTCTGCAGTATTTATAAATAAATAAATAAAATAAAGCTCTGATGGCTAATCGGTGACTCTGTAGTTGCGCGACTGAGAAAAATCCGACCTGGTCCTAGTGAATCAGAAACAGGAGACCTTTCCAGTTTCGCAGTGGAGTCGCTCTACCAAGCCTGCAAAGCTAACCAGGAGGTTCAAGCGTAAGTAGAGCTAAAGACAAGGGTTTAACAGCTGCCACCAGTTTAACACCAACAAGGGTGATCGGCCTGCATTTATAAGGTTAGGAGGATAATGACGATATGATGGAGAGCTCCTTGGTTCGATACCAGGACCAGGCGGATTTTTTCAGTCGCGCACCAGTCACCAAGATGTATTTGGAGATTTCTGTTTGGTCTTTGTCCCTCTTGCTCCCCTTCTCCAGGGATTATTATCGTTATTCTTGTCCAGCTAGCTCGCACCTCTGCATTTTATGCATTTTATCATGAGCCCATTTAGCTCTGAGAAGCAACGGCGGCGTCCACATGTTGGGTTGTACCGCCCTTCCGCTAGGTGGCGACACCAAAACTTCTCGCTGCGAATACTGTTACGCTTAGCCGTTGGAGCTAACAGTGCCAATGCGAAACGAGCGTCGACTCAACTTCCCCAGAAATGTACGGAGAAGTCACATGATTCGCCCTTCCTGGACGTCACCAGGCAAACCCCAATCGAACCCATGTCCCCTCAGGGACCTCATGCCTCGCCGAACTCATGAAGTCACCGACCTCATTAAATCACCGAACTCACACACTCACGCTCCTCTCCGAACTCATAAACTCATCGACCTTATAAACTCAGGACACTCACCTAACTCATGAACTCACGCCCCTCACCGCACTCATAAACTCGCCGGACTCACGCCCCTCACCGAAGTCATGAACTCACCGAACTCACAATCTCACGCCCTCACCGAATTCACGCCCCTCACCGAATTCACGCCCCTCATCGAATTCACACCCCTCGCGGAACTCACGCCCCTCACCAAACTTACGCCCCTCACTCAACTTCAAACTCAAATGTTTTCGAGGATTACGAACTCACTCACCTTCACCTCGCGCCTGATCGGCGAGGGTGGGTGAGGTAAGTGTGTGCACCCATGAGTGATTTTTGCCCAGGTATGATTGCGGCACGGAGGAACAATTTTACAACGGACAATCTACTCGTCAATCATCTCTGCAACCAATGAGAGCCGAGGAAAGGATCGTAGTTAACTACGTTCCTGGGCGGGGCATAGGGCGGGCTATCTCCACCTCAATTGCGTTTAACAACGTAAATGCTGCTAAAATCGTTTTTTTTTTTTTTACATTTCAGTGTTTCTTTAAGGCTGGTTCACATATTTGCGTTCGACTACGACAGACTACGCCAGAACCGGTTTTGAGGCCTCTTGTAACTGCTTACGACGGGCTCCGCACCAGCACGGCCGGTCGTAACCACCGCCCACAAACAGGGCCTCTTGCCGCCTCCATACAGGGCCCCGTAGCCCCATTTTGCTCTCTTGTCTACCATTTCTTTACCACGGTATAACAAAAAATCAAAATAACTCAAGAGCTCCGCTCGAATTTTGCATTACAGAGGAGTGTTCAGGTCGGTAATTTTTCGCTAATTAACGAAATTTGTTTTTTCGTGAGTAACAGCTTGAAAAAAGAGTATAGACCGTGGCTTATCCTGTTCACGTTCCTTGCTACGCGGCTGGTTCTTTTACCTACTCGGTTGCGAATGCCGCAATTCTGCTGGCTGCCGATCGATGATGAGATGATCGGCACTCGCCATGTCCCGCGTTTCCTTAACTGTCGCTAACTATATAGTAGCATGAACGACGGCCTTTCGGCAGTCAAGAAAAGTAAATTGCCGATAATGGGGTTGGAGGCCAGTCAGCGATATTCACTCTTGATCAGTTTCCCGAGACCCGTTTAGAATGACCAATACCATCTGTCGCAGAATCCAAGTGCGTTTGTATGAAACGCACGGGGGGACAGTTTGCAAGCTAGCCTAACTGACACAAAACACAAAGTGGCGTGCCATTTTACGAACCGTGTTATACGTACCTTTTATGGATGAAGCTCCACACTAACTGCAGAATCAGACATTTGGTGTACCTTTTAGTATCTGCCAGGATCGCGGCATGCCGCGGTTTCGCCAGACAAGCTTCGTCTTCACTTCATCGCGTTTTGTTTTTTATTTATTCGCCTTAGCGTCTCCCGATCTCTAGTCTACCAAAGATTTGGACTAGGATCGCCAAAATTTGGCATCTACTAAGCTTTTTTTCTACCCTATGTGGGCGTGATACTTTTGAAGTGTGGTTGTTAAGGAACTCCTACGCTTAGCTCCAAAGCAATACCCTTGAAGGTGGCTCATTAGCGTTGAGGTGCGTACAACTAGTGAACGTGATTGCTGCTTAGTAAAGATGATCTCTCCACCTACGTAGTAACGCAGAATGCTCCTTTTTTGTTTTCGAGATCAAACATTGAAATGATCTCCAGTATAATCTGGTTCAGCATAACACCATGAAAGAAAGCAGCGTTCTGTTTAATGCGTCAAGGAGAATAGGGCATTAAATTGAAGCTTTGCTTTTGTGAACGCCTATCTTAAATAAAGGGCGTTGATTTACGCTCGTCATTTTCAGTGGAGTAAGAAAACAGATGGTACGTTCATACATAGTGACGTAATGACGCGAATAATATGCAGTTATTAATGACGTTGTATTGATTAGTTTTCAATTTCTAATCCCTTAAGCAAGCTGCGATCACAATATTTGTATTACCGCGGACAAAATGATCTGGATACTAGATCCTTGATGCGGTTTTAGAGCAGCCGCCGGCTTTTGAGGGAGCTGTAGTTCGAACTCAAAATGGATTGTGCGAAGGAAAGTTCTATACTTTGGACTTATCTTACAAATTCAGAGGTATTAGAGCTTGTGGAGACAGCAGACTCAGACAAAAACTGGATCGGGTGTTTCAGCTCACATTGTCCGCGGGTGTAAATTCGCAATAGACAAAACAAATATATAAAGTTTCCCACGTACGAAGGCTTGCGTCCCGTCTCAACTGCTCTCAATGACCATTGCAGCGTCCGTCGTCGAGATTCGAGCCAGTCTCGAAAAAAGGCAGCTTTCCAACAGCTTCGGAAACTGCGCGCTCATCACCGAGGACGCTGTCGTGAACGGAAGTCTCACCCCGCTCCCACCTGGTCAAAGGCAGAGCGTCAACATATCGATCCCTCCGATACTTGCGAAAGGACCACGGGAAAACTTGTCGTCGACGGGCGATGTGTACTTGGCAGCACGCGTGACGAACGGCGAGAACGTGACGTCCTCTTTGTCGAATGTTGTACGAGTGTCGTTTCAACGTTCTCGGGGTAAACCGGCGATTCGGAGAAGTGAAAGGGTAGTCCGTGCGCTGGACGGTGGTATTGAAATTCTGTCAGAGAACGTAACACGGGTTCCGCGAGTTGTGGGTGCGTTCCGTGTCCAGTGAAACTCGGTTTACCGAAGATTGTCCCGGCGAGCAAGCAGAAAGTTAAAAGTTGGTTTCTCATAACAATAAACGACTCTGCCTCCAGGGGTGACTTCTCGATGGTCCAGGTCACATCGGTCATCATTATTGTTTTTTCTCAGAAAGCTTAAGTCGACCTGTAATTCGAGCGTTTTCTCGACCTCTATGACTTAAACCCATTAACGCAGCAGCGTCAGGTTACGTATTGATCTGATACGTCTGCGAGCCATCTGCACATTAACGCTGCAGTGCCGTCCGATAAGTTGCTCCTTGAAGCGGTTGTAACGCTTCATACGAAGTACAAATGTCCCCAGGATTTACGGTTTAAAGGGGTCATTAAACGATATCGCGTAAAAATGTACATGACTTTACAGAGGCGTACTGATCCTAGCTATGACCCAAGTATATTCGCACTGACCGCCACTGAGTCAGAAGTTTCTCAGTCGCGGTGAAATTGCGAAAATAAAAGGCGACTATTTCTTTCAGTCTTGCCTTCACCAAGCTTGACGACGTAATTGTAGGATTGAAAGCACCCGCTAGACGAAAGTCGGGCACGGCTCATGGACTGGACAGGACAACTGCGTGAGCATTCGACTTCGGCTTGTAACAAACAATGTCTCGGCGAACACTTGGGTTGTGGCTCGTACCCAACCGCTGCGGTGATGAGAATAGCCGAACTCTAACAATGCCTGGAGCTCAGCACGCGTTTTCTACCTTGCCGGTACCAGCGCGTGGCTATGATCACGGTGAAGGCGTGTTTCACATGCAGCGGTTTTAGCCCTAGAGCGGCGCGATTTCTGCCGTCGCGGCGCTCTGGCCAGCGCCAGCGGTTGAGCGACACGAGCGCCGCGACGGCAGAAATGGCGCTGCTCTAGGGCCAAAATCGCTGCATGTGAAACACGCTTAAGGCTATGATTAACGTTGGCGGCCCAGGATCGGCATCAGGCTACGTGGCCACTTGTTCTGGCTCCGAGTTGAGGGGATGAACAATACTCATATTTCTCAAACTTATTTGCCAAATGCCATTGCCTTAGAAAAAAAGGAACTGAAGGCAAGTTTATTTGGTTATTAACGTTAGAGAGTGATTCTGGGTAGTATTTAGCAGAGGATGAAAAATCGTTCCATGACACCTTTAAGTCAACATATGTGCTCACAACTATAGCCAAGAAGTACTGCGTGAATGTGACTCTACCCTGTGTTTCAGTACTTCCGTTTGTGTCTCCTGAAACGAGCGTTCTGGCTGAGCGAACCGCACCAGAAACACATGTCTGACAGCCTATATGGCCTGGACACACTAACCCGACAAACACCGACTTTGTCCACAGTGGAAACAAGTTAAAGGTTTCGGCTACCCGAGCCCTTTCCCGTAGGATCACCTGTTTACAAACCTGTTGATTTGTTGTCACTTGGCGACGCCTGAACGTAAACCCAGTTACATAAGAGCAAGGTATATTTGACGTTTCAGCGATCTGCGTTCGTCGATGAAGTGCGAGCAGGCCATTGAAGGTTACCAACACTCAAGCCGGCATATTTTCATCCTTCAGTGCTGCTTCCCCTCACTCCTCTGAAACGCTATTTGATGCATAGGTTCAAATTCGCGCTGTCGTAGCTTACTGTAGACTGTAGGATCTACCGGGACAACTTGTTAGACGTATTTCTGGACGTAGCACTATATGGATGCTTTGATTGGGAGAAATGAAGGTGCTTTATATGACGGTAGATATAAGTGAATGGAATAATCTAACAGGTACCTCATTTTTGCCATGTAATCTTCAAAGAGGTAAGAATAATACGTTAACTTATAAGTAGATTTTAGACGCACACTGTTTTAGTTCAACAATGTGAAACAGTTATATTGAGAAAAAAAGGACTACTGCGCGCACAAGACTTGTTCATATTTTCCAAAACCTGGATGAAGAGTCCTTGTGTTTTATGTGGTCAGTCTAAAAAATGACCTGGGTAAGAGCCGACCTACAAGAAAGCATGAAACTGCTGAAATATTAAAAACAAATTAGAATAATGAGTGACATTAGGGTATCATTTAAAAAAAAATACAAAAAAACGTACCACAAAGTTCCAGCAACACCTTCAAGGAAAAGCCAGAACACTAAAAATGGTCATGAAATTGTCCAAACGCAAAGCAATTATTTGCACGTCAAAAAGACACAGAACCTCGAATTTAAAATGATTATTTTATTCAATAAAATTCAGTTGTTTTATTTTTGTGCTCAATGTTTCTCAAATACTTGGTAATCATGCACAAGAAGGTTACTCATGCATTAGTCACTGTCAACTCTTAAACTCTGAAAGATTGAGAGACAGTAATGTTAACAATGCTTATGCCTACTGAATCCTACAAATGTTACTAACGAGTCAATGAAGCGCTCAAGCATTTCCGCTGACAAAGAAAAAGTAAAAAACAAAATAAAATCTAGGCATGTTTTTTTAGCGATATTGAAGGTACGCAAACGCTACACGGTGAATGCTAAAAAGCATTACAGCCAACAAAGATACGCAAACGCTTGGTCGTTTACCCAACCCAGCTGCGTATTGGAACAGAACCATCCGTTCAGTTTCTAACATTCCTGTTATGTATTGCGAAAAGAACACGGATGCTAAAAACAATTTCCTGCTCAAACCGATATGCTCAGTATGTCCCTAAGATGGCCCATGGCCGATGCTTAATGCCATCCAACACCACCAACAATAATCGAAACCCGTGAACTACAAGTTCTGACGTCATCACAGTGAGATCATGAGCAGACACAGATTGAACACGAGTGCTGCGTCATCGTTCAGCTAAGCCTCGTCTCCAATCACCGCGTCGAAGGGCGCTCGGCATCATCGGGATCGTTTCGAATTGCCGAGTTGGCGCCATCCGACTGTGATGACGTTCGAGTGAGAAAGAGTATGTCGCTCGCAGGCCTTGATTATTCTAGGGTCTCGAACACGTGGACCGCGACTCTTGGAGACGCGGCCTGCAAGCTTCCCGTGGCTGAACCCCCGTTCCCGTGCCTCGAGCGCTACATGCGCCTTAAAGAATAGTTTTATATTGTCGATTCCCTTCCGCTCGAAGAGGAGGAGTTCTTGTATAACGTGTTAACATATTTTGCAATATATTATTTTTTTTTCCTTTTTTTATGAGAATTGTTTTGTCTAAGTATCTACTTATTTATCGGCAATTTATCACGTAAATCCACCGGAATGACAATACCACTACTAGGCTATAAGCGCGAGCTTTGCTCAAAGAGGCACCTCAGCTGCAGGAACTTTCGCTCAGCAGGAGCAACTATCACAGATTAAGCTACTAGCTTGGGCTTCTGATCATAAGGAAATACCGATAAAAACGAGAATTTTCTTATAATGATGCTATAAAAATTGCCAGGAAAGCAAAAAACTGCCGTGTAAAAATGTTTTTCTTTCCGTAACAGGTGACCCTTGTGAATAGTGCGACAGGGTAACGGCCGTGTGGTTGCTTTTGTTCTATTGAAAACTGCGAACACGTTGACCAGGTGTGGACACAAAGTAGACTTATATGCAAATCAAGGCTAAAGATATCACCAGAAGATGGTGAGCTTATCAAAAGCAGAGATTTAAAAAATCTCCGAGGTGTCGCTGGGACAGTCGGCTCCTTTAAAACCTGTAAAACGCCATTGCTGTTTTTTTTATCTTAAAACGTTACATTCCCCCCCTCCTATCATTGGCCCTCAACCTTTCAGGGGTGGGCTATGTGTCCATTACATTCGACTGAGTTTGAGACCCCTGTCTTGGGTGGTATTGGGTCACCCCAGCGAGCGCTGAGGGTCTGCCTCGTGACTTCGCACTCTGCCTGTCACTACACCACAGGCGGAAGATCACCTGACACGCTCTCAGTGCTTGTTTGGCTCCGATGGCTCGTAGCATTGGCTGTGGAACATCTTAGGGTGGAGCAGAGACTAGAGTTCGCGCCATGCAACTTTGTGACTAGAGAAATGGCTAATTATAGTCATGAGAGCTTAGAAAACACCGGGGAGTGGCTTATTCAGAGCATCTTAGTATCGCTCCAGAGCCAATTATGAATGCGGCATTTCCCGGCAAGAATGCACCCCCCCCCCCAAAAAAAAAAAAAAAAAAACGAATTCCAATGCAAGAATTGTGAATGTAATAAACCCCGCCCTGCGTTTTTAAGCTGCCAATCGCTGTAGTGATTAAGAGCGATGCGAATTGCCGGAAATAATACGAAGCTTCCTTCTATATCACCGTCGATGCGTGTACCAAACATTGAGCTTCAGAAGAGCACCGCGAAGAGGACGGAGCTTAGTGAGTGTGCTACGAGAGGTAACGGGTAACAGGATATGCACTGTGCGTGGGCTGACGTAATGTCCTCTTAACCACCAGCAGGTCAGTAGTCTTCAGAATCTACGGCTTATGCTTATATGCTATTTCTACTAAGGACTAAAGACCCGAGGAGATTTCAAATAGAGGTGATGTTTTTAAAAGCTGCTTTAACGTGGACTTTCATTTGATGCTTTACGGCTTTTGTAGTATTCGCGCCATTAAAAGCGAAACAATATCATTCAATCAATCAACATGGCTTTGCTGCTAACAAAACGCTAAAATCGGCAGGACCGTTTTGTGGCATTCTAATGCTGTGTATAAGGTATATTGAGCCCAGCAAGCCAAAGTAAACGAAACGACCAAGAGCTTTCGAGCAGATACCAATAATAAGTGTAATAGTCCCAGCACATTCCCACCGGTATTGAAAGCATTTATTGAAAAAAGGAGTGCTTTGCTTCTTCTACAGAGCACGCGGAAGCCAATCATTGTCGTTTACAGTAGCATTCTGTATCAGAAAAACGGCCTGTGTTTTGATTATTAGCATGTGAAAATATTGCCAAATGCCCAGCGTTGGATTCGAAACGTGATCGGTGCCCCGTGACTCCCTGGAATTCATCCGGAATTGAGAGTAATTGGTCACGGTTAATAGAATTTGGTTGCTGCTAGATTGACCTTCCACCTGTTCTATGTGAAAGTAAACACTATAGTTCTGATACTGAAATGCTCGCACTTAAACCCAGGAGACTTATTCTGTTTCGTCTGGTCTTGTTATTTCTTAAAACATATTTAGCTCTCTCAACTTACTGGAATCGCGGATATCATCGAGAATTGAAAAGCTTCTCATTTTAAGTTTTTTCCTCGCGTTCTACCATTTCTTGAAATGAAAATAGTATTAAATCTGACTGGAGTTCCGGCTGGAATCTTGGCTTGATTCTCAGCTGAATTCCCCGTTAGATTGAAAAGGTTTGTATAGCAGAGCTGTGCCAAAGGTTGTTCACCAACAAAACTGGGCTCGCGGTATCGGAATTTTATAGGTCTTCACTGGTAGTGTTATCATATTTACTTGAAGAAACGTTGACCAAACGGTGAACCCATCGCAGATTTTTTGGCTTTTTGAGGACCACCATAGCCCATTAACACCATTGTTTGTGTCTGTCTTGAATTTTACGTGCATCTGAGATTTTGCCTGTGGCATCAATTACGAAAATGAAAACAAAACAAAAACAAATCGTGGTTCCTTCGAAGCTAAAGAAAAAAGATGGTTCTAAACGTGAAAAGAACTCGATGTTTGTACGTTTATTCTCTAGGATCCTAAAGATATAAGTATCTTGACATTTAACAAGAAAATGATTCCCTAAAACGTCTTGAGTGGATTATTATCCCAGGGAGCTCGCGTTATCGTTTAAACTTCTTGACCTTGGATTACGTTTTATAAGCTTGAAGAGGAAATCTAGTACAGGCTGCTTGATTTAGCTCTGGAGACAAAAGCCAAGTAATCGCGCGGGCTTTAAGCAAGTGCAAAGCAGTTAGGTCGTGGTTGAAGGTAGGCCTTGAACGCCCTCTATTGAGTGACTTTTCGCGTTCAAGAATATGTTTAATTCTATAGCTATCATGTCTAGGCTAAATGCACAGAATTGTGCCAGAATTAATTATAAAAAACGTGCGTAATCTAAGTCAACGCCCGCAGCACTATTAGCGTCTCAAATTGCCAAGAAATGAGAGAACATTATACATCAATATTTTACATTTTGCCTGCGTGACTTGCGTCACAAAACCTGTTGTGCTATACCTACACCGGCTTTCCCCAAATTAACACATTCAAAACACTCATTGGGTACTGTTTTATCGAATGTGCACGCAAAACGTGAACACATGCACAGTAATTGACTGGAACACTGTCCGTTTTACCATCCCACAACACTTGTACCAGGAACTCAGTGAAGATTTGTTTTGGGCGCTTCATCAATGCCTTCGAAGGCCGTGGTCCTACGTTTCAGCTACTGGAATCAAAGCACCTTCCAGGACTCAGAGCTTCCGCTCTTAGCCTTGACTGCTTTCACTTCAGTAGTGGGAACTAGAGCCACTAAATGAACTGCGCTTAGAGTATCGGCATTCCATTCCCCGACATTGTTGTGGGCGCCGCCATTTTAGTGCTTGTGCAGAGCAGACGCAACTGCCGATCGTCATTAATCAAAAGTGCGACTTCCTCAGCATTAGATTCGCTGTTAGAAAGCTCATGTAATATTGCTTTGCTTTGTCGCGAACTGTTTAAACATTTGCGGTAGGCGAAAAAGCGTTTCCTGTGATTTCAGATAGCTTCAAATAACTGGCAACCATGATTTAAGCCACAATATGGCCAAGTGTCGTTACTCTGAAGCGTAGCTTATTTAGTGGCACTTGTGGGGACGAATGGCGTTCATTTGCAATATGAACACATTATAATCCTTATGTAATGTATAGCCTAGTTACACTACTGCTCTCAACTGTCCTTAAGCCAACGATCATTGGCATCTCCCAACTGTCATTGCGCTCAACTAAGTTGTCCGGTGTTGCACGCTACATAGGCCTAACAACCGTAGTTTAGATGCGAGTCAAGGGACATAGTTTAAACCGTGCCGAAAGCAGAACAGATGTCACGTTACCTTTTTTTAAAAAAAGTGATGCAAATGAATTATATGTACGATTTTTATTCACTGTTTAAAACAAAAGAAAATAAAGTTTAGTGTTTTTAGAGTAAAGAAACGATAAACAAAACGTTCCACACGAATTCAAGCAAGAGAGACATAACAAAAGTATTTTCGGCACCGACATCGCAACGACCACGCTCGCTGAGTTTTGGCCTCCGTAACGTGCCGTGATCGTTGTAGCGTCAACTCTGCCCCGAACCATACCTCTTCCGACAATTTTTGCTGCTACGATACTTGCTAGACACCTCCCCCAATCTTCCGCAATAGCCAGTGCTTCGCTGGCGCTGGCCATGGGTGGCGATGCGACGGACGCCGCCATCTTTAGCTCTATTGGGGCGAACCCCCATCAGTTACCTGAGGTAGGCCAGCCCAGTTGACCTCAATGATCGCTAGCGGCTCAATGACAGTCGATGTCGCCGTGTAACTCCGGCCGATGATGATTGAGTCAACTGTCATTGGCTTAATGACAGTTAAGAGCTGAAGTGTATCTATGGTAGTACAGGAACCACTTGACAAACAAACGTACGTGTCCCCACCAGTGATGCTCGAGTCCTTCCAAAGCGGCAAACGGAAACAACCGACACCGACAAACCCCAAGCACGTGCAGCATGCATATGGGAAGGTACCTTTGGCAGGTTTGCAATTCGCAACATTCAGCGATGGTGGTACCGCGGGGTGAGAACCGCGCTCCCTAGCTCCTGGATGATTGGCCTCATAATAAATGGGCTTGCCTACACCTTCCTGGTGTGAAAAATAACGTAAGGCTCTAACACTGCGCGTATGTAGCAAAACCAGAATTACTTACGCGTCGCCGACTCAGCCTCGTACCGCTGTTCTACGGCGATCATCCAGATGACAGCCATTTTGATAGGCACCAGTGCGCCCCTATAGGTCGTGAAACTTGCGAATTATGGCTGTACTCAATGGAGCAAATGAAGTGTCGAATTTTGTCCGGTAACACCCGCTCTGTGCGTGGCGTCAAAAGAGTGACTGTTGCACCACGCGCAATGCGTGCCTTAGTCTCTGGGTAAAGGTCGTCGGTTCTTCGCCACATATTCGGTTCATAAAGTTCGACCTTTTTGTCTGCTTCTTTGTGAGGACCGATAAACTTCAGGCCTGCCAAAGGTCCTTTCGAATGCATGGTGCACGCGCTTGAGGTTTTATCGGCGTCGGCTTTTTCTGTCTGTCGCTCTACCGGCACAAGGTCTCTGGATCTCGGGAAAGTAGCGCCATTGCCTTCCCTGCCGGCTAACGAAACACAAACATGTACTATAATACAGGCGACCAAAACAGTCTCTGTTGCTATGGCAATCGCCATTTCGGTCCTTTCGAGTCTTCGATGCTTCGAAATTGTAGTTCTGAACCAGCCGCGCCAAGATCGCTATGAAGAGTCACCGTACTGAAAGCGTATCTCGCCACCATAAGCGTCTTTGGCATTGCGTAGGCAATCAACTTATAAAGCATACTCACATGCACAAAACTCTTACATTGATATTTTTTTCTTGCGTATTTCAGAACTGGACAATTATTTTTCAATTCCGTCAAGCACCTACGCGACATGTTGTGCCTGTGCGAAGATATGCGCTCGTTTCGCCGGTGTGAGGATAACAAATCACAGTCTAATATAAAGGACTTCATAAAGCATCTAGTCAGCGAGAATTTGAGTCGGATCACCAAGAATAGAAAGAATACTTCAGCGGGACTAGGGCATCGGTGGTTTTCGAGACGCGTAGAGACTGTCCTTCTCGAGCTCGTACCCAATGCTTACCAATGCTTACACTGAGACCTGTATCAGGTATCAGTACAAGTCGGTCCTGTAGCAGGGCGCTGCGGTGCGACACATCCTATCCACTCGCTGGCACTTGTCGATGCTCCGATGTGGGCTGCACGCGTTTTGCGTCACAGTACAAAGTGCATCACGCGCATAAAACATAGAAGACCCAGTAGAAAATGTTGAGAACAATGAAGCTAGTTGGAAAGACGATCCTTGAAATCTTGTCGATGAGCAGCGCTCTTAAACGACCTTGCTGTTTCCGAGTGCGATCTTCGCTGCCCAGGGAGTGGGTCGAGTGCAACTGTAGAAGAGAAAAGACAAAAGGCGGGTAATTGTGTTGGCGTTTCGATAAGACTTAGCTGAATTGTAAAAATAAAGAAGTTGCGGTGCTTTGAACCTATATTAAATTTCCCGTACAAAACTTTGACCTCTTTCAATAGTCGAATACGCGGACGTTGCTAAAAAATTAATAATCCTAAAATAAATCAGGTGTGACCTTTACGGCTTAGGCACACTGGCAGTGGCATCTGAACGGGGGGGGGAGGGAGGGAGCGACGAAGCGACGACCCTCGAGCTTACGACATCAGAAAAGTGCATGTAAACAATACGGGAGACGGGAAGAAAAATCTCGTTCTTCCCTTCCCGTTACCGCCACACCATCCCCTCCCCCCCCCGGCCCACACACGCGCACACACAAATCTCGCGAGTAGGTAGTTGCACACTGGCACGACAATGCTCTGTATGCAGTCTCCTGCGAATGGCGGCGCAGAGCAGAGATTTGAACTGAATTCCGCCATTTTGTTCCAGCGGAATGTGCTTTCTCATTTGTATTGGTTGTCATTACTTGTAAAAGAAGTATCAAGCGGCTTTACTACTAACGATGACGTCATGCACAGGCCATATCTTCTGCGTGGTATTGAGTCAATGCCGGACCGTGTAGTACAAGTACACACCTCACATGCTAAAAAACGCACGGTTAAGGTGCATTCGCCGCAATTGATTGGTCTAGCCGATGACAGCACTCGCGCATAGAAATTACCGAAATCCCTGACGCCGCACTTTTGTCCCAGTTTGATGTAGACCTCATTAGCTTGTGGCGTTGGCTGTGCTCGAATTCAGGGTGAAACGAAGTATGCATCGATTTACCCGAGTAAAATTTATATTAACACTAAATAATACTACTACTACTAATATTATTATTATTATATATTATATCTTTAACTTCTTGCGAACTTCTCAACTAACCGGTCTCGGAGGACTTTGGTCGGTGACAAAACAAGTTCTAGAGCTTGGCTGAGAGTGGGAGTACCGCAGGGTTCTATTTTGTCACCTCTATTATTTGACATTTATGTTCTGTCTTCTTTATCAGTATGCGAATGACACTCTGCTTATCTCGTCATATAATATAGTATCGCGATAGATATGCTGCAGGATGACGCTATACACTTGTTGGATTGGTTTTCGGGGAACGTTGTTAATATAAATTACTGAAAAACAAAACCTGTACGTTTTTCAAACCCTCTAGGGGTGTTCGCCCAAGCAGACAATTCATTTATTTATACATACTGTCGACTGCCGATTGGCAGCCAAAACAGGAGAGTGCATAGACGCCTCAGTGGCTCCGAGGCTAAGCGGCGGCTTAGCCTGGGAGCCATCATCGGATCCCCAGGTGGCGGGTTCGAATCCCGGCCAGGGTGTCCGCAATCTGACGGAGGCTTATTGCGGAGAAGTTGGGGTGTAACCGTCCATTCGGTCGCACGTCAAAAGATCCCCAGGTGGTCGAAATGAATCCTCAGTCCTCCGCATGGGCGTGCCGAATGCCCGTTGTTGGTTTGGCACGTAAAACCCCCCAATTTGACAGGAGACGGCATACAGAGCATACTCACGAGAAAACCTAGTTACATACAAATGAAAGAGAAAACAAAAAACACATAGGACTGCACATCTGAGAAATAACACTGTAACGCTGAAGCGAATTCCTGAACGGACGAGACTTAAATAATGTTGGCGGAAAGATTTTCCCATTCGTTATTGATGCGCGCGAAAACGTAGTTTTTTAAGCATTCAGTTTGGCTGTAGGGCACCCTTGATTCTGCATACGTCATATTGTGCAAATTGTACATGTGTTCCTTTTGCATATGTATACACGGGAATTGTGTTTGATTCTGATTTATCCTGGAACACTCAGATGACAAATATTTTCAAAAGAATGAGAAGAGTATCCTGTCTACTGTATTCTATTAAGGTGTTGCTCCCGATACCCATTAGCATACTCATTAGGCAGACATTGGGATACAACATTTTTAGGTATAGTATTACTTTGTCTGGCAACTGTCCCAGGCGATGGTATAACAAGATTGATGGTGTCTTCAAAGGAATGCTGAGATGCGTAGCTTACAACTCGGAGTTTTTTGCAGAGGACAACTTGCTTAAATCGCTTCAGTTGCCTAATTTTCGGAACCTATTCAAGCACACCATGATCACCTGGCTCTACTGGGACACTCCATTAAGAATCCCAAGTGTGTGTCATGGTCTTTTATGAGCCATTAACGGTTTCAGGCGGGCAGAGGAAGAACGCCTTTATAGCGAAAGTGTGAGATCTTTTGATCTACCAAAGATAGTCAATGAGTGTCACGAAGACTTGTATAACATAAAGTCAGTGCGAAAATTATATAAAAAAAACTCTCAAGTGTGTTTGCTAAGGTCCATTTCATAAGAGAAATAGTTTTATCTTATTTTTTGTTTCATGTGATGTTTTGTGTATCACTGATTTAGCTTTGTTGGCAGTGTGGTATCACATACTGTGAGTAATCATATTAAATTTACTTTTTTTACTTATGTGTATCCGGAAACAAACTTTTTAAGCACTTCTGGTTTTCTGTTTGACTCTTCAAGTGCAGCCTGCTCATAAGGGTGGTGTTCATCGTACAAGCCGTAGATGTCTTTGATGAACCCGCGTTTGTCCCTGGTTTTATGTATTGGTGCAATAAATAATAATCAATAATAAGGGCAATAGCAAGAATAATAATAATAATTATTATTATCATCATCATTTTTATTATCACGTCTCTACTGTCCGTCCTTCCTTCTCGGAATGACGGGCAGTAAGGACATGTGCGGGAGCTGCTCCGCCCCCCTCTTATGAAAGGCAGCAGTTTCTTGCTTGCTCCGGGACCTGCAAGCGCAGATTTCACTGCGAATGCATTAAAGTTGTGGAAAGGACTACAACCTACTCGTGGTAAATGGTGTGGTCATGTGAAGCGCATGGACTCGCAGGAAACGAAGGTTGCTGGCGTCTACTAGTCTACTTCAATCGAACAAATTAGTTCGCACACCAATTATGAATCGTCCGTTACCGAGACCAATCTTAACATACCTGTTAGCCAGCTTTGCAACAACATCGATGAACTGGCAAAAGACGTGAAGATTCTACAAACTGACAAGGAGGCATAACATCTGCAGCTTTTTCAAAACACGGAACTGCTGCTCAAAGCGAGTACACCGTCGGAAGTGCCAGGATTGCCAGCCAGACAATCAAGTACTGCCTTGAAAAACCCGAGCAAGCCTTCAACAAACATCGATGCTGATAGTATCGGTAGGCAATCAAGCTAAACCCTTCGTTTTCCGCAATAAATTCGACTACCGCCACTCAATCAGACCCGAAGAGGGATGACGTGGACGCCGAAGGATTCCAGACAGTCATCCGAAAGAAAAAGGTCAAGCCTGCCGAAGGAAGGAACACCGTCAGCAAGCTCAGCTCCGTGTCGTGCCAACCTAGACGTCGAGCGCTCTTCATTTCCCGGGTGAATCCATTTACGAGTGAATCGTACATTACGGAATTCCTGGCTGGTGCTCTCAAAGGTAAGTCGACGAAGTGCACCAAGCTTACAACTAAACACGATAGTTATATAGTGAAACCAGTTTAGAACGAACCCACGTACAGCGAATTATTGTCGATATCGAACTCACGAAAAGTTTGAATAAAAATGCACGTAAAAAGTACTTTTTATAACGAACAACACATTGGCTATATCGAACTTTTCCCACCGGGAAGGCTTCCAAAAACGCGCAAACAATCGTCTTCTAGCATGTCCCTCCCCACCCCCCCCCCCTCGAAAAAAAAAAAATTGGGAAAGAAAGAAAATTTTAAAAGCTCAAGTTGCGAACAAAATTGAACGAAGAGAAGCGATTCAGAAGAGGGAGAAAGCTAAGAACTACACTTTGCACGCACGCACAGAAAAAAAAAGCTTTTCATCCCAAAACGGTTGCCCACGAAGAGAAGCGATTCAGAAGGAAGATAAGATAGAATAACTAACTCTGCACGCATGCAAGAAAAAAAGAAAAGGAAAAAGATCTTTCCAGCGCGTTGTTAGAAAGCGGAAGCGAAGAGATGAGAAAGGAAGAAAGCTCTCGCCTTACAACGAACGCATCGTGGAAGTTCGTTGTGAATGTTTTTTGCTATATCGAATTACTTGCTATACCGAACTGATCGTGGCGTTTCCTACCGTTCGTTATAAACGGGTTTGACTGTACCTCTTTCCACGTCTCGGTCGAGAACGATGACTTTGATGAAATTAACACACCTTACATTTGGCTGGCACGGTACCTTTTTCACTTCTTTTTGGCATTCTTAAAGAAATCCCGGACACTTCGGTGGATGTAAACATGTAATCAGGTACAATGGAGTGCACTTTCTATTACTGGAATGTTCGTGGTCTTAGGACGAAGTCATCCGAAATGTTGTAAGGAGTTATAGTTATTTCATATACCACTGTTTGCCTTACTAAAACGTGACTAGAGGACACTTTCTTCAGCTCAGTATTTTTCTCCGCGTTATTCAGTATATCGGAAAGACCGCGATTATGCCGCCACGGGACAGTGATATGGGGGAGGTGTTTTAACGGCCGTCAACACTTTCTGTGCATAGAGAAGATTCGATCTTGAGTTGAGCTCGGGGAATGTGTATGGATCGAGGTGACCTGCCGTTATTGGCTTAATTATTTAATAGGAAACTACTATTTTCTGCAGCACATTAGGTCGGACGTTTTCGCGCGTCATTTTAGAGATTTAGAAGATGAAGCTAGATATGACAAAGTTTCGTGTGCACATATATGGGGATTTTAGTCTGCCTGGAATTGACTGGCTGGCCGGTTATAACTCGTTGACGAGTGATGTCACCAGCCTGAAAACATCGAGCTTGTTTGACGTTATTTATTTTAATGGGTTTGAACAACGTAATATTATCCAGGATTCATTCTGCAGGGAAATGTACTCGATTTCGTATTATACTTCAATCAACTATATTTTGCCAATCACTGACCCCTTAATACGTGTTGATCACTCCATCCGCCTTTTTTGTCTGTGATTTTGCTTTCCGCTGCGTCAACGGGCCCTGTGCAGCTAGGATACTTCCTGTACAGCAGTGGCGATTACTTCAATATGTATAAGTACTTCCAGCGCGTATGACCGGAAACCGATCCTGAGTGACAATGAGCGCTGATTAAGCTGCTGAGGCTCTTACCGAAGTAGTCTCGAGCGTCATGGGCGTTCCTCATCTCTTTGTACGCGTTTTATTATCGACTGTAATTAATTTCAACTCGTCAGAGCACAGTCAAAGCTTCGAACACATACAAACACCGACACACATTCTTAAAAGCGCGATTCAAGGGGAACTCACTTAGCTTGATTTTTTGAACAGATTTCTAGAACATATCGATGAAGTGCTAGAGTCGGCTGCGCCGGACTTAACGTGAACCAAAGTATGAAGCAATCAAGTACAGCAAATACCCCATGACTTGCACTTTTATTTTATGTGTCCGTGGAATAGTATATGTTAAAGCCATCGACTACGCCAATGAAAAAGAAAAATGGCTGACACATTGCTCCAAGCCAGCGTCTCATGACAATTCGCAACTTTCACAACCTGTAGGGGGCGCAATGCCGTCCATCAAAATGGCTGACATCTGGATGATCGTCGTAGACAAGTAGTACGAGGCTGGGTCTGCGACGTGTAAGTAATTATAGTTTTCTATTACAAACAGTAGTAAAGCCATCCTTGATTTTTGTTTTCCGCCAGGAGGGTGAAAGCCAGCACCATCATTGCGAAGCCGATCATCTAGGAACTAGTGAGCGCGATTCTCACACTCGGCACTACCATCACTGGAAGTTGCTAATACTAAAGTCCCTCTATGCTGAAAGTAGCACGAACTATTGTACTCGGCTCTCCCCTCTTGCCAACGTCCTCACACTCAAATATTTTCTCTTTCTCCTTTCTCTGTTCTCACTGGCTAACACACTGAAAGTTCACGCTTTCAGTGTTTTATCAAAAACAATGCGGAGGGCAAGTTCGTCTGCTTTTTGCGCAGGGAGTAGCGGTGACGTCAGAACGCCGAGCCCTGATTGGCTGATCGCGACCCCCTATCTGAGCGTCGTCTGCTCCTTTGCAACGTCGTCTGCTCGCAACGTCGTCTGCGTCTGTCTTACCTTTCCTGCGACTTTCGGAAGTGCAGGTCTTTACGAGCGAGCTCGACTTCGCCTTTCAGAGAGGGCAGACGAAATAACTCGAGCGGTACGTTGTTTTTGTCTAACAACTAGCAGACGCGCATCAAGGAGAGAAGTCAAAGGACTCACTGGCGAGGTGTCCCGAGGCGCCGAGGTTTGTTTGCTAAGAACCGAGAGTGAGGGTGGTTAGTGTCCGCAAGTTCCCTCCCAAATACTTTTTCCCTCCTTTCGTGTGCGGCGAGACTCCTCACTCTTTAACGGCGTCGGCGGGTTGGCGCGGTTGGCGCAGTTAACGTCGTCTGCTTTACGTCTGCTAGTCAAAGCGATGGCTGCTTTACCTTTCCTGCGTCTGTCGGAGATTCACCGCTTTTTCACCGGCGAGAACGCGGCCTTCGAAAAAGGCGAAAGGAAATACCTTGAAGGATACGTCCTTTCTTTTGAGGTGAAGGATTTCACTCTAGTTGCGAATGTCCAGGCGTCGTTTAAGAATTGTAGCTACGCGGTAAAGATGACGCTCTCCGATAAAGGTGACATTTTAGAGAGTCACTGTGAGTGCCCTCGCGGGGCCGCAAAGTGCAGCCACATGGTGGCTACCGCACTTTACGCGGCTCTAAATGGACTGTCCAAGACGGACCTTCCACAGCAGTGGCTGCAACGCCCCAAGAGCAGCATGCCGCGGCAGGTCGCTCGCTCAGGTAAGAAGTAAACACCATGTTCATCGCTATGTTAAAACGTTTAGTTGCACGAGTTTCGTGAATGGTACCTCGCGTTTAATGAGTTGTTCAAAGATAATCAGCTAAAGACAGATGACAGCCGATGTAGTGACTGTAAATAAACAAATGCGGCTGTGCGATCGGTACTGTGAGCACATCATAGCCCAAAGTGCTCGATCGCTGCTTGTTGTCACAACTTTCTCGCTCGACTAAAAGGCTGTTGTCAGTTAGCGTATTGGGGTATGTATGTGTGGCGTAAACCCAAGTGGCAAAAGTTTGAAAACCTGTGCTAATCTGTGGAAGAGAATCCGAGCAAGATCGATCGAGCTACCCGAGCGGCGTCGAACGTATCGCGGAAGTTATGTCGTAGACTCGTTGACACCAAGAAGTAATTATTGTTATAATGCAATTAAATGCAAAGGTGCAAGCGAGCTGGACAAGAATGACGAAAATAATCCCTGGAGAAGGGGAACAAGAGGGACAAAGGACAAACACAAATCTTTTTCGAAGGCCGCGTTCTCGCCGGTGAAAAAGCGGTGAATCTCCGACAGACGCAGGAAAGGTAAAGCAGCCATCGCTTTGACTAGCAGACGTAAAGCAGACGACGTTAACTGCGCCAACCGCGCCAACCCGCCGACGCCGTTAAAGAGTGAGGAGTCTCGCCGCACACGAAAGGAGGGAAAAAGTATTTGGGAGGGAACTTGCGGACACTAACCACCCTCACTCTCGGTTCTTAGCAAACAAACCTCGGCGCCTCGGGACACCTCGCCAGTGAGTCCTTTGACTTCTCTCCTTGATGCGCGTCTGCTAGTTGTTAGACAAAGACAACGTACCGCTCGAGTTATTTCGTCTGCCCTCTCTGAAAGGCGAAGTCGAGCTCGCTCGTAAAGACCTGCACTTCCGAAAGTCGCAGGAAAGGTAAGACAGACGCAGACGACGTTGCGAGCAGACGACGTTGCAAAGGAGCAGACGACGCTCAGATAGGGGGTCGCGATCAGCCAATCAGGGCTCGGCGTTCCGACGTCACCGCTACCCCTGCGCAAGAAGCAGACGAACTTGCCCTCCGCATAAGAATGCTTTTCTGGCTGCTATTTTGTTATCGAAAATTTATATCAACCAATGAAATTTTGCCACCTTGGCGCCCGCGAGCAATGTGAGAGAGCGTAATGACACACAACCGACACTCGACCGAAAAATATTAGAGTTGGCTTCGCCAGCGGCGTTGCTCAACTTTCGGAAGACTGCCGCCTGTTGGCAGTTTGCAACGTCACGGCACACTATATGCATTTGGTTGTATATAGAATTTAGAAGGCAAAGACACAAACAGAAAAATGTGATGAGCGCAGTGACGTTGCACTTTTGGCGCTCTTTCATTGACTCGTCGGCTCCTAGCGTTGGCCGCGCCCCGACGTTCGCTATCTTATGGAATGACTTGCAGGTTCCACGATACCAGTTGTCCCACCAGTGTGCAGTGGTTCCGACCTTGCAGTAATCGGCACGCGACTTTCAACAAGTGTCTATTGCAAGTTAAAAAAGAAAAACAAGCTTTTCGCAGTTTTAGACGGCACGCTGATCTCGAAACGGTGGTAAGTATTGCCTCATCGCATCGGACGAAACGATTTTCGGATCAAGGAAATACGGCTATATGAGATAAGCAGTGTTCCTGCTAAGTGCGGTATTATGGTTTATTTTTACGCAACCAATTCACAATATCACCTTCTATGTCGCGACACCCAAGAACGACAGTGTGTGTCTAAATAACCTGGCAACGTAGCACGGTGACTATCGCGGTTCTATTGTCTCTCTCACTAAATGCCCGCGGACGACGTTTTCTCGCATCCAAGAAACGCAACCGAGAAAGTACAAATGTACAGAAAGTATCGACTGTACAAAAAGTGTATGGGTGATCATGCGACCGAACGGTAGAGCAGCATTGCACCAGAAACTGAGCGGGCAGGTTGACTACCAATTTATTAACAAACCAATTTTTATGAATCCTGGGCCCTATCAAAGTCCTTCAATACACTATACTGGTGTCGAAACCTGTTACGGCCAAAGTTTGGCTGCAGGGTCAAGAACTACCGCCAGTGTTCCAGAGGGGGCATATTTGTTTGGCCACCTCTACTCTCAGTGAGCCACTGCAAAGTCGCGATGAACTAGTTTTTGAAAAACAATTTTTCATGTGCATACCACCAGACACTTCGTAATAGCGCGTCTACACTTGGGGATTCGCGGGTGGGTCCGCGCAGGCGGCAAGTGGGATTTGGAGCCGGGTGGCAAAATCGTTTGGTCTCTGGCGGAATATCTGGATCAGTCCGGGACCCGTATCCAGATTGTTCGCCAGCGACCGTCGCGCACGCTCAATGATGGCGTCGTCTGCCGGGAAGTAGACAGGGTGGAGAAGGGTCGCCCTCATGGAGGGGAGGAAACGGCGTGTGGAGAGGAGGTTCATGTAGGTTCGCGGAACTTTTTCAAACTGAGCAGCTATGCGGAGCGTAAGTTCGCCTGCTTCTTTTGCAGGGGCTGTGGTGATGTCCGAACGCCGAGCTCTGATTAGCTTTGATTGAAGGATAGTGGGTAGACCTCAGGCAAGCTGCCTTGAAGTCTGCCCACTGTCCTTCAATCAGAGCCAATCAGAGCTCGGCGTTCTGGCGTCACCGCAACCCCTCAAAAAGAAGCAGACGAACTTGCCCTCCGCATAGACAATATCATCTAGAAGACAAGGTTTGGATCGACCAACGATGATGACTTGCACAGTCCTTGTCTTCTAAGTGGTGTGTTGGTCATGGGCCCACGCCAGAGGAATTAACCAAGAACGCCGCTGAACTTGATTGGTTTTAGCAACTTAGTTGGCGACATTGGTCTTCTGCCACCGATCTCACGTTACCCACGGCGGAGTCGTTGGTGGAGTTTAGTGGATTGTACTTAATACTACCTAGGAGACAAAATCTGCGCATGACATCATTGATAGTAAATCTCCGACCCGACCTAAGCGGCAAAGACGCTGAAGCTCCAAAGAGAGTGCGCCGCAAAGCCGCAGACGCGCGTGCGTCTGGGGTCGTCGCGTGCTGGCGTCGCGCTCGCGTGAGACTCTGCAAGACGCTCTGGCGGCGACGCTGATGCGAGCGAGGTGGCGGCGCCGCATGGATTCACCCACGGGTGTATTGTCTGAGCGCGATAGAATGGATTGCCAATTCGGTGCGAAGCACAAGACCTCCTCTAACTGCGATGGAACATGCGAACGGACATTTTGGGTTCAGGTTAATTATCCCTCGAAATTGCCGCTTGCTCTCGTTCGACCAAGTATATAATTCCCGTTGGCGAGCTCGGGCACCAGGAGTTGGACAAGCTATTATCGGTGTTCTTGTTCGTGGCAAGGACGTTTAAGTACTTTAAGACCCGGCAAGACATCCGACGCTGTAAAGTTCAGGCAGTCCCAAACTGAGTTGTGCACTTGGTGCTCTTCTTTTTATTTATTTTGCGACTGTCGACGACAATAACAGCTCGCTGGGCGCACACCGTCCGGACTGCTTGGGATTGGTGACATAATTTAAGCCTGATATTAAAAGAAATGGCGCCATACAATACGAAGAAAATAGAAACTACGTGATTTTGCGACTAATTAGACATTTGCGCTCATGAAACAGTTTGGATCGTGAACGTAACTAAAATTATCTAGAGACTCGATTTACCTGAATATAATATTCACAAAGAAAAGTTGAATAGTGGTAATACGTAGCACGTAGAAAGCTTCCCGGGGTCGTTGTGTGTGTTTCAGAAAATTAGTGTGGCAAATCACACACATGAATATTTTATTTTCATTACCCATCTTTCGACTTTGTTTGACAAGCAGACGAGCAATGCTGCAGTCATCATCCTGGTGTTCTATATCTACTGCCGCCTGCTTTCGTTAGGATGTAAGAAGGCACGTGCTTCATAACACAGCAACCACTTAATGTGTTTGCGACACCTTCTTTATATCATGTATTGCGAGCGAGTGTTATCTAAAGTATTCCGATGGTTGAATGACATCGCCCCAAGTCAAACTCTTTTTAGTTCAAGTAAAACTTTGATAATGATGCTTCTATAAGTTTCCAAATGTTTCGTCAGAGGCGTATTGAAACCGATAAAAGCTATGTGCGAATGCATGTGTTTGAGTTGCATAGCCCGTTACAAACCGCCTGGTTCTTTGAATGTATTACTGTATGTTCAACACATTGAGAAAAGAGATTGTGTAAATTGAGTGTAAATGGGCGACGGCTATTTGAAAAAAATGTTTTGTTAATACCAATTTGCGTTTCCTGTGTGTCTATATTTCTAAACATTAATTTGGCTACAATCGCATCATCCCTTTGGGAGAAACAGACCGCCGCTTTTGCAGTGTCTCAAAAACAACCATGATCATTGCCTGGTTATTAAATACTCTTTTATGCTTTGCTGCAGCTCATTTGTATCATACAGACTATTTTCTTTAACGGTATTTTGTTCGATCTTGTCGTGGTTGGAACATACTGCCGGAAGAAGCTATTTACTTTGCCGATGTTCACTGTTTCTACGACAGATTACAGAGAATAATTATTCGAAAATATGAAGATGAACAAACCGTACTCTATTGAATGAATCAAAGTCTACAAAGAGGCCGAAAGGCATTCTCCAAAAGAGGAAATAATCAAAAATATGCAGATGAATGAACCGCACTTGATTGAATAAATTAGTCTACAAAGCCGCCGGCGGCTTCGTAGGCTTTTGTTCATTCGCACAAGTACAGTTCATTCATCTGCATATGTTCGATTATTTCCTCTTTGGAGACTACATACGATGATGAAAGCGTCAGAGAATAATTATATAAAGAACCACGTTTTTTTTATTGTCTATGTGTATGTGTCTTTGATGTATTCACTCAATTACGTCCGTGCGTAACGCCTAACGGCGCAGCAGGTATACATGCTCATAAATAAATATGCAAATTTCTTACATAACACAAATAACACATATGAAATTATTCTTAAGCTTTGCAATCGCACAGTGAAGTGTAACTAATTCAGATATTAAAAAAAGAAATGTTGCCCTTGTCAATACTTGCGCTGGAAGTATAAAATTTGTTCGGATGTCTGTAAACTTTCGTTTTTTTAAACTTCAAATCGACGGTAGAAAAAATAGACAGCCGTGTCAAATTGAAAAAAACAAACAATAATACACATCCTCTTGATGCAAAACTCGATTAGTTTAAGAAGTAAATATAATGTGCTAAATTTAATACGTGACTCCTACCTTAACTTTTAAAACTTTTCTGCTGTCGTGAGTCGTTATCGATATTCTAATATATATCCTAAAATATTCATGCGACTGAGAACGGTCAATTTTGTAATGCGATGATTTTTGTTCTCGTCGCGCTCTGGAGCAGGTAAACAAGTGTCATTCGACTTAAAGTTTTCAATTTGGACAGCGATTTACTATTTAATATCCCTCCACGTTTTCTATTTTTTTTATTTTGAGGGTTGTGTTCTGTACTTAGCAAAAGGATACAGAGTCGCATCAACATTCGAAGAATGCTGAGGCGTTCCGGTCGGTATCAGCTACTTCAAAAGGTGGTACCAATTAAAGCACCAACAAGAGGTACCCGAAAAAAAAAGTAGAGGCTTTTTTCAGACCAAAATAAGCCTTGCGCCACTTAATACTCAACTTCTACCGAAATGTTGCCCTAGCGGTCCGGACCTGATGCCGAAGTTTCGGAGCTTTTTTTGTTATCTCATTTAAAAGTCATGAGCGATTTTTAGGAAATGTTAACGGTAAAATGAGGGCCTACCAATCCCACGAATACATGGAGATTAACATCGTTAGCTACCGGGCACGGGCCCCATTTTCCCATTGAATATCTCAAACATTCTCTTAACTGTTTTTTTAGATAAGATGACGGCAAGCTCCTGCGACGTAGGCATCTGCTCCGCATCGCTAGTGCTATATTTCGGCGATGATCCATAGTGTATTTTTGCAGCTTAATTATTTCAATTTATCAAGAGATCCGAAGTACAAATACTCAACTTCGCACTCCATGCCTAAATCAAAATTTAAAACAAACAAACAACTGGCAGGTACGTTGAAGAAGCACGAAGGAGTGTTTAAGCTCAAATTGTCTGCGACAGTACAACAACCAGAGCACTAACCCTTTCGCACTTGTCTTCGACCTTGTCGCCATCTTCGAGGATGATGTTCACCACGGCGTACTCCATCAGGGACGCGAAAACGAACACGGTGCAGGAGGACATGAAGATGTCGATGGCCTTGATGTAGGACACTGGCGGCAGCGACGCCTGGCTCTTGGCGTGTTGGGTGCACAGTGTGAGCAGACTTGTGACGCCCAGCGTCACTCTGGCAGGCACGGCCTCGGGCTTGATCCAGAAGGACACCCAGGACATGATGACAATTAGGCAGGTCGGAATGTACGTGTGGAACATGTAGTAGCCCAGCCGACGTTTGAGTGTGAAGGTCAGTTGGAGGCAGGTGAAGTTGCCTGCGTTCAGAGGACCACGAATGAGTAAAACTGCAAATCTGTTTTCACTTCGTGGCGTATCACATAGGCCTAAAGATTTGGCAGTCGTTTCCTCCGCGCTTTCTTTTTGGTACCGGCATTTGATCATGCATCACTACTCCGTGATGCACGTAAAATACTTTAGGCCAGCGGTGGTACTGCACTGGGTAAACGTCTCACCTACAGCGGAAGCACCAGACACGTATTTTCCGCTGTCTAAAGATTCACACAACAAAAATTAATACTTTTCTTTTGCTGTCTTGACGGTGTCGACTAATAACTGTGCGGTCACAGTCACTTCTATGCGGTCAAGAATATAGCTACTATGCAAGTTAAAATAGACCCGTTTCAAAACACCGTCAAGCAACTTTGGCGGCCGCCATTGCTTGGACACAAAGCGTGTGATTGAATCCGAATCATCGCCAAACGCTGACGCCGCCCTCGTGTCCAATTCATGATCAGAGTGCGTACCCAAAACAATGGCGGATTCGGATAACTGGCGCTGCAGCTACTAGATGGCGCACATTTTTGAAAAAGGTCTCTGCGGAGCGCAAGTTCGTCTGCTTCTTTTGCAGGGGTTGTGGGGACATTAGAACGCCGAGCTCTGATTGGTTCTGAATGAAGGATAGTGGGTAGACTTCAAGGCAGCTTGTTTTGAGGTCTGCCCACTATCCTTCAATCAGAACCAATCAGAGCTCGGCGTCTTTTCAACGTCACTACAACTCCTACGCAAGAAGCAGACGACTTGCTCTCGGCATTGAGATCCCCCAGATTTGAACCTAATCAAGCGTACTGAGGGAAGGAGAGATATAAGCTAATTATTTTTAATGAAATATCTCAAATACAAACGTGTCCTATATGATTGAATATAACCTCACATTATATATGATCCTCACTTTCTTTGTTAATATTTAATCTGCAAATAGTTAGCGGCAACGTCCGCATCAGTCTTTTATGTTTGTGCCCATAAACCATGAGTTGCCTTCGACTTCATGCAAACAGTTTGTCAAGATATCCAGATTCGTTTTCTTTTTATATATCGATAAGCAGTTGTCCCTTTTGTCTTTTTATCGTTCCTTAGTCCAACCACGCTATCTTAGCAGGTTGTCTTCATACCAACTTCACGCATGTTTAATAGCGCAGAATCATGATTTCAGATCACTCCAACATTCCGGTGAGAATATATCCTGGTGAAGTCTATTAGCTACTGAACAAGGCGAGGACACAAAAGCCTGGATGCGGTGTGTTAAACCTAGACAAATTTTGTCCTGCAGATTTCTTCAGATTTCACCTATTGAAATATTGCAACAATGTCATAATCATGCTTTGACGCAACTTCAAGCTCATCGTTATGGTGGAATGTGAACATCGTTTCTGGTCGTCATACCCGTGGAGTAGAGCTCCGTGCAGTCTTGAAGATCCGTCTTTTCAAGATCAAGCTGTGGTAACTCGAAATCTTTGTGTACCACTAGAGGGTCGGCATCATTCCACTGGAACACGAGATCGTCTGTCGTGTGGGATACTGAGGAGAAAAAATGTTAAAATTTGGTCAGTGACTACAAGGAAAGAATAAGAGAGGTAATATAATTCGCGTTTCTGACTATTTTCTTGTTTTAGAGTAACTTTTCAATCACGTTCATACAGGCGCGAAATGCACCTTAAAAACATACTACAGTGTATGTCCAGTTCTTATTTGACGCATGGCATTGTCCCGAATATATCGGCACAGTAACAAAATAAATTAAACTGGAACGCCAAGCCTTGTATCCTAACCCGCCCTAATAATGCTATGCATTAAGATGACACAACACTGTTGATTTCAACGCAGTCCCCAGAGTCTTCCAACAGCGAAACAAACCTTAAATATTACATTTACGAACTATGTAGTATCGTAAATCATCGGTTCTATCTGGATTCTATCCGAACTTAAGATCTACTGAAAACTGCCAGTCTGCAATCTATTTACGTTGAAACGATCGATTCAAACGATGGGAGTTCTACAGTATCGCAAGTCTTCCAACAGCGAAACAAACATTAAAAATATTCAAATTAAGAACCATGTACGTATTTCGCGAACCATGTTCAAGATGCTATACGCAACAGAAGGGCTACGCACGCCAGCCCCAAACAAATGTCACGTGACGGGAACGAACAAATGATGGGCGTCGCTATAGTATGCAATACCTGGGAAAAGGCGAAACAGCGGTACGGATATTCCAAATGTCGCTTTCGAGTGACCCTTGCTTATGGTGAACTCCACTGGTAGATCCAGATCGGTTTCCAAAATCCGCGAGGGAGGAGAAAAACCGCACCGTAGCACCCGCTCCAAATCGACGAGCGGAGAATGGAGTCGCATTTTTGGAGCGACCCGCAGGGACACGGTCTGTGGTTCAAAATGGCCGCTGCTTGAACTTGCCTGAGCCCGAGTTTGACGAGCTGTATAAAATCTCCGACGACCAATCAATACTGCTTCGTCCACCAGCCGAAGAAATACCCGACACAGGTCGAGCGCCGAACCACGGAGTCCATGTCACAAACAGAGAGGAATAAATCCGCGTTCGCCTTCCGGAACGGCGGGACACGCAGTGATTGCCAGCGGCGGAGCTCAGATCGCTGGTAAGACATTAATAAACACACAGAGAAAGCAAGCCGTCACTCGCACGGTCGTTGCCTAGTCTGTTCTTGCTCTATTTCACAAGAAGTCACCGGCGACATGGAGCGTACAAAGGTAAACAATCAGCTGCGGCAAAATCAACACGCCTAACCTTGCGTCTGCTTTCTTCTTCGGATTTTCTGTCGTGCTCTTTCTCGTTCTTCCTCTCGGGATCGCAGATGTCAGCGCTTACGATTTGCCACGCTCCAGTCCCGCCTCTGCAACCCCTTAACCGTGCGAGGTAGCAGCGTACGCAGACGCAATGCACACACCGCACGCACAGCCCATCACCACACGCGTAAACAACCGACCGACCGGACCAGACCGGACATGCTCGGCCCGCGACGCGCATGCGCAGTGACGCGTTGCTGTCGACTTCCGGCGAGATCTCCCGAAGTTGACGGAGCGGTTGCGGCGCGGTTGGAAGCGCCCCGCGGATCGTGCACTGCCACAAATCTGCGAGCGGAAGATGACCAACTTAAGCCAGATCTGCGAGTGGAATATGCGCGCTCCAAAAGAGGCGCTTTTGGAGCGCTCCAAATCTGCGAGCAGAATTCACCATTAGACCTGCTAACGCGGAAGCAGACTGATGCTCTTTATTTTTTGTTCGCTTACGTGTCTCAGAACTCGGGTATATATCTCGTCTGCACAACCGGTTTACATATGTCCTGACTATACACCCCTGGTTGTTGTTTTATTACTCTACTTATGTATCCTATAGTTGGCTGACAGGTAAAGAATTCATTGGAAACTGCTCGCATCTCTTCCCACTTCAGCAGAGCAAACGCTAGAGAGAAGGCGATTTCTAATCTAGAGTTCGCTCTGTTAAAGTGAAAAGAGGTGGGAGGAGCTTCCCTTGATCCTGTCACTGACTATAGCTAGAGTTCGTCCCTCAGCCTTACAGCCTTAGGCGGACGTTGCAGTCGAGGGCTAGTCCACACATTTGCGTTTGACTATGATCGACCACCCTACGAGTTACGAGTGCTTGCGATGGCTTACGACGATGTGGCGCCATCTATCGAGTGGCCCTGGAACGTGTCACACCTGCATATACTTTACGCAGTATTCTTTTAGAATGAGCTTGACATTATTCTGGCAATGCTATTAGAGACCATTTCTTATAGATAGTGCGAAGTTCGAGCTCGCAAATACTGCAAAATATTCAGTGTGGTTATACGCAAATCGAAAGGGTTCCAGGATGGCGCCAGTGTGCCAGTGTAATCTCTCGTCCTAAGCCGGCAGATGTGGTCGTAGCCCAGCTGATCACAGTCAAACGTTCAAATATGTAAACCAGCCTCAAGAGTAGCTGGTGCCCCGCGGGAAGCGACGATATGGCAGGAACGCTTTTCTAGGACTCAACACTGCGACTGTCTGTATACTCACAGCTTTCCATCTGCATCGAGCATATTTGCGTATCGTGAGGATACGAAGCGAAGTTCATGGCGCAGGACAAGGTCAGTGTCAACCTGGAAACAGAAGAGTGATAAAGCGCGCGTGTCATTGCCGACGCCCAGCCTCTATGACCAAGAAGCTAGCTTTCGCAATGGTATTTATGGCGAATCCTGCGTATGAACTTCATGCGCATTCACTCAGTGTGACTGTTTTATTTGAGTAACGCGTTACTTTTTTCAGTAATGTAGTAAATTACTCGTTACGTTTTCGAAATAGTCACGTGTAACGTGCTTACGTTACCTACTTCGAGTAACCGGTAGCGTTGTTTCGTTGCTCGTTACATATTATTCCCAAAACCTAAAAAAGAGATTGCACTTCAATTTTTTGTGTTTTTAGGCGACTAATTGTTGGAAGTTTTTAGTGTTTTTGCGTCATTTTTCGCGTTTACTTGTGAGTATTGAGGTGGCACCGCAAATGAAGATATGGTAATTATGTTCAATGTTTGAATAGACAATCGTTTTCTTCAAATCTGCCTCTTAGGCATGCCTGTAACGTCAAACAGCAAAATGTGATCATTTATAATTTGAAAAGTAGCGAAGAAGTGTCGTGCCTTACTTATTATCGATAACGGTAACTGTAACGCGTTCCTTTTATTTTGGAGTAACGTAGGATGGTAACGCGTTACTTTTATATGGAAGTAACGAGTAACGTATTTCGTTACTCTTTTTTTCGGTAACGCCTACAACACTGGGTGTCGCACGCTCTGAATGCATTGTTCGACTGTATAGCACCACCGGCAGGTTTGCAGCGCAGCACGTGTGTTTTCGTTGCCTCGGTGTGCGAGCAAACCACGTGCCATACGCACGAACTCTAAAGATGACAACTGTTGGAACTCATTGAAAAGTTTTTGAACGCAAGTATAGATAACGGACAAGGAAGGAGAAACACGACATACACGGAAGCTTTTTAGTTAGAATGGTTATAGTGGGGATGACGTTTTGCGGCATTTAGGTCAACGCTATGGGCGCAAGTGCGCTCACGCCCCTGGAGTACCTATCAAAACGACGCATGCGAACTCTGCAGCTCTTCTCAAATGACAAAAAAAAAGGTTGAATTTGAGGAGCGCAAGCACACATTCTTTTGTGCCAATAAAATGTGCGTTGCTTCTTACTCTAGTGCGACGAATAATTAAATTAGCACTAGTCCCTACAAGCTCACCAACTTTCTGTTTTGGATATGACACACGTACGCGAGTGCGAGCCTTAAAACGACGAGATTACGTAAAAAAATCTCTGTATAATCAATTTGTTTTTCGACGAATGCGGTAATTTTGGAGAATAATTGGATCTAATCGCGGGACCCCACGCTCGTCTGGGAAGGCTGCCATGTTTAAAGGGTCGGTGACGTTCTCTCAGTCGTGTACTCGTTTCTCGAAAAAAGTAATCAATTACATTCGAGTCACTCTTGCTGAAAACGTATGCAAATATGTTACTTGATTGCTCGAGAAGAAAAGTAAATTGCCGTTACTTGAAAAAAGTGAAAGCCGTTTACAACTCCATGTAACGCCGAAATAGAGCGCCGCTCTTGAAGAGGAGGAGGGAACAGTACTGAAAGGGGGAGGGGCACGTGACCTCGAGGGGGGGGTGGCTGTCACGTGACCCCCCCCCCCCTTCCCGAGGTCACCAAAGGTACCCGAGGTCCTCCCGAGGTCCTTCCGAAGGAACCCGAGGTCCTCTCGAGGTCCTCCCGAAGGAACCCGAAGTCCTCCGAGGTCATCGGGGGGGGGGGGGGCGGCTCACGGTAACGCCGACGCCGCTCAAGCTGGAAACGGTGCCAAAGAGCTGCGCTCTAAAATTAACGGTTAGGTCTTCGATTACTTCAGATTCATAAAACTGATCCTTCTGCCGGTCTAAAAACGGGTCTTTTGTAACATGTAATATTAAATCAAAATCTTCGAATTATATAATACTCAACTGCTTAAACCAATAATTTGTTTAAGTCATCCCTCTGGCGGAGACTTTGTTGGACGATTTCTTGGTAGGAAACTCGTACAAAGAGCGCCAATAAAAAAGGGGAGGGAAACGTAGTCATAATTTAAGACAATCCTGAGACAGGGGAAAAGAGAAGGATAAACACGACGAAGTGTGGATGAGACTTCCTTGTGTTTGTCCTTCTCGTTTACCCTGTCTCAGGGTTGTCTTAAATCATGAACGTAAACCAGCTCGCCTGCGCCTTATTACTCATTTCAAGAAATATACTAACGGTTACAATACAATTTTAGTACTTCTAAAAGTAATAAGATTACTCTTGTGATTCTTTCCCAAGAATTGTACTCAAATTATTACAAAATTATCCTAAAAAGTAGAAGATTTCATGTCATTTGAACACTGGTAATGACTACCGTACAAATCTGCATACTCAGCACACTGCTCCTAGCAACGCGGCATCGCAGCCGCTAGGAGCGTTTCTTTGAACGTACTCGCGGATTTGGGATTTCTCGGCGTCGTATTCTTCGACTTTCTCGTTTACCTTCCGTGTTTCGAGCACGTAACTTTTGAGACGATGACGTTGAAGGCATCATTTCCTTTGTGAGTCTTCTATGGACGCATTTGCAGCATCTGTGCATGGACGCCGCCCTCACCGACCTTCAAGTTTTGTTTCCTCGCATCACGTTTACTTCGCTTCATCGTTGGACACGACAGGGCAGGACACTGCTATTTTAGATTCTAGTGCGTCCTTCTCCCCAGCTTTGGCCTTTGTGGAAGCTCGTGAACGCCCGCTTCACTGGCTCGGCATCCGGGTGGGACAAAAGGTTAGCAATGGCGGCCGTAATCTGGCACGTGTGCAAAGCGTCTGTTCTCCGTTCACCCTTAAGGCTGGTTCACACAGACCCGTTTTCTTACGCTACGTTACGTTACGTTACGAAAAGTCATCGGGAAATCTGTGGTTCGTATTAAGCGTGGCTATCAATTCAAGGAGATAGCCTGACACGCGACATTCGAGACACGAATATTTCGGTGACGACAAGCTGGGCCGGTGAGTTACCGTGGCAACCAAAAACACAAGGCTCGTCGTAACGTAACGTAAGGAGTTGAGCTCGGTTCAACTTTTCAATCAGCACCGTTTTCTTACATTACGTCTAAGTCACCGAAATATTCGTGTCTTGAATGTCGTGTGCCAGGCTATCTCCTTGAATTGGTAGCCACGCTTAATACGAAGCACAGATTTCCCGGTGACTTTTCGTAACGTAAGGTAGCGTAACGTAAGAAAACGGATCAGTGTGAACCAGCCTTTAAGCTGAGACTGCAGTCAATGCCGCAAGCACGCGAACTCGATATCGCTGCTTTGGAGCGTTCCTCCGGAGAACGTGCACTCGCGCTAGTAATGCACGTCTCAACGCCAGGAGCGCGAGCTAGCTCGCGCTTGTTGCTCTGGCTGCAGTCTCAGCCTAAGGGGTCATCAAACTGTTTTCCTCCTTTTTTTCAAATGAAGACCCTAATTCATATTCAATGTCTTCGTGTTATCGCCTCCAATTTTTTCTAACAAAAAACGAGATTCTCACGCCTGCTTTCCTTCTCTACTCTACCGAACTCCGCCACCAACATGTTGAATCACGTGGTGGTGGCGTAAAGTGTGCCTTTCTACCGGAAACGGAAGTTCTCCCAGCGGAGCGAGGGAGCCGCGTTGGACACGAGCACTGCGTCACACGGAACGTATGCGCTCGTCAACAATCAATCTGCCGACGAATACTTGAATTCGCGTTAATCGCCTATGAGTACCATGAGGGCACTTATCATCGCTTGCGAATGACAAGTTCTATGTTAAGTAGAACGGTGGAAGCTTGGCGTCATCATACTGGTGCCCAAGCAATTCACGGCAACGTGAACTCTTAATTCGCTTTTAAGTTAATGAGAAAGACTAAGGAGGAAGAAGTGCAAAATTAGTTTTCTGGTTCCTCTAAGGCTTAACCACAGCCTCCTCTATACTGACAAAGCCAGGCAGATCGTCACGTGATGCGGCCGCCGAAAGTGAAAAGGTAGAGTGGCAGACAAGAGTCATGTAGTGGGTGCCCCGCTGCGGCGAGACGCCGAAACACACTTGTCCCGAGCGATGGAATGTCCGCTCGTGCTTCTCGCGTTCCTCGGGCTACCGCTTCTTTTCTCGTTGGGTTTGAAAATTATGTTTCGGGTCCTCGCCCCTACGAAAGCTGTGCACTGAATACCGGACTCCCCGAGAAATGCTCTGTGCTACCAGATCCTCGCGCTCCAAATCTGCGGCCGGGCACTTAATTGCTCCATCATCGAACTGCCAGGCTTTGTGAGTATAGAGGAGGCTATGGTTTAACAGAGTATTGTTCCGAGGTGTCTCGCATGGATCACAGAAGCGATGAGAGTGATTGCTAACAAGACATGTTAAATTTATGTTGGTCTTTTTGTCATCGACATTACAGTTCCGACAGGGTTGACTGGTCACCAGATACAATTACTAAAACGATAAAAATCACGAAAATTAGTGTTAACCTAAGTCACTCGGCACTTCATATCAAGAGTCATCTACGTGTTTTCTTCTGGTGTCGTAACCCCTTTAGAGGACGACGGTTTGTGTCTGAAGGATTGGGAATGAACAGTTTCTAGGGCTGTTTCGATATCCATCCCGAACCTCCACAGCGTTGCAGATTTCTGATTCAGATGGAGGACACATAGCGATAGAGTTATGATATCAAACATATGCTCACCCCCGGGTGCTGACTTCTACGGCTGCTAGTTTCCCCATGGGCACGGTCCAGGCGCAGGATCCAGACAGGAAAATTGAAATAGTTAGTTTCGCGGGGGGCATATGTTTTGTTCCGGATTGCATATTCAAAAGCCGTAATTTTCACACACTGCCCCATTTATTTATAAATGATGTTGACTAAGAAATATAAAGTTTCGAAGTCACGTAGGTAACATTTCCATCACCCGTTTCTGAAATGCACTCAACTTCCTATAAAGGTTTGTCATATGTTTTTCTAATGAGCATGAAACCATAGACCTTTCGCGAAATTTCCAAAAGGCCGCTCGCGCTGCGCCAAGAATGATGGGAGTCCTCGGTACGCCCCTCCCATCATCTTTCCTCCCACTACCACGTGACATGCGCGAGGAGGCGCAGGTTACCAAGGCAACAACGCTCAAGCAGCCGAGTCGCACGAGCGCACGGAAATGGGGGAGAGGGTGTTGGCTGGCTTGCAAGGCAACCCCTTTCTCATCCCTCTCGTTTGTACCGGCTCCACCGTCTGCTACACCGACGCTTTGTTTCGAATCTATAGTCGAACCCAACCACGATTGCGGTGTAAAATAAGTGGATTCGGTGCAACTGCAAGACGTGAAGGTCCGCCGAGTTCCGCCCAACGGCACAACGCAGACAAGAGTCGGCCGGAGACCCCTCAGGCAGAACAGATGCGGTACGCCACCAACAACGTACGACGGCTCCGGCGGATGGCTGAGACGCTGCGACGGCTGCTGGCGCTAGCTGCCGCGACCCGCGCGCTGTCGCGAGACGTAACGAGAAAACGCGTGATCTGTACCGAGGGTTCCCGAATTCCCCTGTCGTCGTTGTGCTGTACGTATTGCAACAGGGCCTATTTGCTTTCGGGCTAACGAATTAAAGTACGGATAAAACAAAACCTCCAATATCCGCATTTTGTTCCTATCCAGCGCCACGAGAACAAAACTACCACACTGGTAACATAAAATCATCCTAATTCAATGTAAAGTCACACGAAGGTTAGTGTTCGACTAGAATCTCACGGATAATTGTTTTCTTAACTTGTGGAGAATCACGAGCATTGTTTAACTCGTTTAATTGTAATCGGAACAACTGCATCACATGCTATGAGCCAGGCTTCAGATTACCAAAATATGGCAAGCAAGCCACTTGTTTGAGCTACTTCTATTTAGTGCTAGACACATTGCGGTCATATGGCGGAAACGTTTGTATAGCTTGTCGTAGTTAGGCGCTTACCCTAGTGATGACACTTCCCAATACGATATGTAAGAAAGAAAGTAAAAGTATTTGTCATATGCCGAAAATTCACACGAAAAAACGTTCTTTCTTCGTACGGCTTATTTTAGGGTACTATTGCCGCGTGCGTGGCGGATTTGGCGACGCACGCGGCTACCACGCGAAGGAAAGGGGTTCGAACCTTGCTCGGCCTGATTCTTTTTTATTTTGTGAATCAGAGTTGTTCTGGACAGTTTCAGCATATTCTTTGGTGTCATCATGCGTTTTGGGTCAGAACCTTCCTGGACTTACAGCGTGTACAAGTGCAGCGGTATCACGTTGCCTCCAAGTGGTTGCCCTTCCGTCGGCGACGCAAGATGCGGGTGCCTTTCTCCTTAAGTTTTGCAGGGACAAGTTCGCCTCCATATATGTTTACTTTTGGTTTTGAATTAATTTTTTTTTTATTAGTGACACTATATATAACTCCCATAACAGTCAAAATTGAGATGACCGCCTTAAAAGACCCCAACAAAGGATCGCGTAATTTATAGCTTTATTTAGTTTGCTTGGTTAGATCTTATGAATGAAAAGCGGCCGGGTTTCTCTGTAAAAACAAATTCACATTTTTCAGTTATATAAATAGACCTGCTACATCATAATCTAGTAATTTGTAGAAGTTGCAACTTTTTTTAATCTCGATACAAAAGGTTTTAAAGCACTTCCACTGCCCGTGTAATGCATTGTTATTGCATACAGTTTGAAAAGTATAAGAAATGAATTAGTAAATTTCATTTTGTTTATGCTTCAACCCAAAACTGGGGGAAGAAATTAACAAGCGTACATACTATTCAAACCTCAGACACTAATTAATGTCACGACATCGACTTTGTATAAGCATCAAAACATTCTGGCCATTAACCTTGCCGAACCGATGTCAACAAGGACATGAACCCAAAACTGCACTGCCCCAAAATATCACAAACACTCACACAAAACGCCAAGCAAAAAAATTAAAAAAATTATCTTCTTGTTTCAGACTGTGGTGTTCGCTATGCTGTTAGATAGTGTTTATGTACATTATTGAGAGTAGGAGATGTCTTAAAAATAAAATCCCAGAGCCCAAAAAGCATTTTTATCAGAATTAGGCACCTCTAAAGTTGATGAATATGCAAACAAATGCATCTAAAGATTTCTATGCTGAACGGAAAAGGAAAAACGAAGGAGGGAGAAAAAAGATACACACACTGCTGTGTGTGTCTTTTTCTGAGAGAGAAAAACGAATGAGGGGAGAAATAGACAAACACTGCTGTCTGTCTCTTTTTTCCCTTGCTTCGTTTATCACTCTACGTTCAATTTGAAACCTTCAGAAGCATGTCAAACCAACCAGCTAAGCTCCAGACAGGCCAATAAATGCATGCATTGAGAAGTAGACTGGAGGAAATTTCACGAAAAGAAAAATATTGTTACATTACAGGAAACTTTTGAGAGAAAATACGTATCGTGGGCTGCCGGTCAGTCAACCCTCCTGGTCTTTTGAGGGTGGGAGGGAGCTGGAGAGTGAGGAAGCTTCTTGGGATTAGAAATGAGGTTTGGTTAGTTTCAAGGTCAGACAGAATGCGTTCATTGATTTGTTTTCTGTTCGTGATGTTTCCTGTGTTACTCTTGCAGGCTCTGCAGCTTCCCATCCGTTCTCTTGATGACCTCGGTTCGAGCAGGCTGACATCGAGAAAGTTTCGATGGCGATATAAAGGCGATGCCATAATTAGTTGCTAGATTTGGGAGGGTAAGTGTCGGTTAGTTTTTTTTTCCAATTTTGTTTGAAGAAAGAGGATAATTCGCCAGCTCGCCTACGTTTTGACTTTTTCATAGTACACTTTAGTATTAATTTGTGCGTGTCGAGTTCCCTCAACCATTTTTTTACGATGTATTGATACACACACATTTTCTGAGTGTTCATAATAAATTTATGAAGTTTCCTTATATAGTGCACACAATGAACCCTCTGCATTCAGTAAACATGGAGCATCTACCAGGTTATATTTCGCAGTTAAAGAACAAATATTGGTTGCATTTCGTTTAGCTATATATAACCCCGTCCCTTTCTTGGGGAATCGCAAACCTTACCAAAACAACTAAAAAAATGAACACTATTTAGGCTGTTGTTAATACGCCCGGTCCCCCATTTGCATCAAAAACTTAGAAAACATTAGTCTCGTTAGCAAGATATATGTACTAAAAATTACTTTCTATTCTCGCTGTCACCTCAAGAAAAAATGTGGGCGTGTCCACCCTGCTGCAAGTTTATTTCGTCACATGTCACCTCACAGATTCATCGCGTATACAATGTAGTCCTTGTTAGTGTTTGCAGCAAATAAAAGTCATAGTTTTGGTTGCGCGACGAAGCGTTTTATTTCCAACCAGATAACTCCGAAATGCCCGTAATATGAACGATACAAATTCAATTGACCACGAGAAACAAAGACCGGTGTATTGGCGCCACCAGCGACCGATGGCCAGCGTACTACCATGGTACTCTGGCCATCGAAGTTCCTCCTCTCGGGTCTACTCCAGGAACCACGTAAGCGAAACTGTCCTGTCAACCCAGACCATATACCAGAGGAGACAATATATTTTAAACGCTCGTTCTTAAATGCGCAGGCAGCACCAACAAAAAGACGTTGATGAATTTGTTAATATCACTGACAACGTGACAGGCATTAGTGGTAGCTCTATTTGCGTGGCAACGAAGCTACGAAAACAGAATTAAATAAGCGCCCGAACGATCGTAGTAAACGATAGATGGCTAACTACGACGTGTTCACCCTTATGGCTGTGATAATCTGCATGTAAAACCTTTCCCATCGAAACATATCTTAGAGCTACAGGAGATCACCACTGCCCTTAGAAAAAAACGACGTGCCACCACCAGCCTCTGAATCTTCTTTCTATTGTCTGCTGAGAAATGTGAAATTCAAGAAACTGAAACGGAATCTCAACTCCTTTTTAAGGCGCGCTCACACTTGCAAGTCGCAACTGTCAAGCAACAGCTTTTGTCGCTAAAGCGACAGTCGCAGCCGCAAAAGCGACCAGTTCGGGGCAGTCGCCTCGACCGATACGGCCATTGGTTTGAAAAATTGCTGGAAGCGATTGCCCCAAACCAATCGCTTCCGCGACTGCGACTACAGCTTTCGTGACAAAACCTGTTGCGCCTCGCTTTTTTTTTCTTCGTTTTTACACTTAGGATTTTCGTGAGAGAAGCAACCGACATGTCCGTTCAACGCCTTGGTTCGCGGAGAGCAGCCATAGATACAGAACCATGGAGGTCTGTGCGGCTGCTTTGATCAGAGCTATTAAAGAGTACCAGTTTATTTGGAAAACGCAGCACCCCTATTTGAATGAGCACCGCCCGAAAAAGAACTCGGCCTGGCGGCAAATTCGTGACCTGGCTTGATAGATACGTACTGTTCTGCCGAAGCACGAGTGAGTGCACGCCAATGTAGCGATTGTGCTTTCTTTGTAAGGTTTCGAGGGACCTCGGAAATATATCACCAGTAGTTTTATTGCGGCAAAAACTGACGCAGGTGTAGGCTATTCGGAAAAAAATAGAAAGCAGCAAAACGCGTAGCCGAGCTCCAACGGGAAGGACGGAATTGAAAGGCGGCGCTTGAGAGCTTTCATGAAGCGACCTGCCGATCGCCCGCTGTATGAAGGTCGGTGGTCGGCTTGTCGCACGTAGCAAGGCGGTCGCGCGACTGCTGCGAGTCACATGGGTGAACGCAACTTTAATCGAGAAGGAGGGCATCGGTGAGTTGAGATGACGGTACCTGAGAGCAGTCACGAAGCACAGAAGCAAGATTCCTACCATTCCCTATGGTTATGAGACTTCGGTCAACTTCAACCTTACAATCCGCCAATTTTAGGAGATTGCGCGAAGCATTCGCCCCTCTCCTCTGGCGCCATCTTCCATTTTTTGTACTTCCCTTTCTTCACTGGTTGAAAATGAATCTGTCATTTCGCTCGAGACTGAGCCTCGAAGGGGGCGACACAATGCCCACCCAATGTGCGGCGTTTAAATGCTCCCACTATACTCCATTCACTCTTAAGGTGATACTACAGCCAAAGCTCCGAACGCGAGCTAGAACGCGTTCCTGGCTTTGAGACGTGTGTTAATAGCGCCAGCGCTCTTTGTGAGGAAGAACGTTTCAAAGCCTCGATCTCGTGCTGTCGCGCTTGTATTATTGGCTGCAGTCTCAGCTTAAACAGGTCATGAAACGATATCGGGTTGGAATGTTCATGACTTTGCCGAGGCATACTGGTCCTAGTCTGGGCCAAGCATACTCGCACAGACTGCCACTGATTCAGAAGCTTCTTTTTCGCAGTGAAATTGCTGAGGATAAAATAGGATTATCTCTTTCAGTCTTGCCTTCGCAAAGCTTGATGACGTATTTTTTGATCCAAACCACCCGCCTGACGGCAGTCGAGCGCCGGCTCATGAATTGGACACAAGAACTGCGTGAGACCTCGACTTCGGTTCGTAACATTCAATGCCTCGGCAAACACTCGGGTAGTGGCTCGTTTCCAAGAACTGCGGTGATATGAATAGCCGAACTCTAACAATGCCTGTAGTTCAGCACGCATTTTCTACTTTGCCCACCCCAGCGCGTGGTTATGAGTAGCGTTGGCGGCATAGGATAGCACCAGGCCATGTGGCCGCTTGCTCTGGCTCCGAGTTGATGGGATGAACAATGCTCATTATTCTCGAATTTCTTTTGGCGGCCGCATTTGCCGAGAGAAAAGACAACTATGACAAGTTTATTCAGTTATTAACGTTAGAGTGTGATACTAGTAGTATTTAGCGAAAGTACAAAAATCATTTGATGGCTCCTTTAAGGGCGAGCAGGAGTATACTACGCGATTGAATGCCGGAGTCCATCCTTGTCAAACGCATAGTGGTGATTTGTACAGGTAGTGCCACAGGTTTTCAAGCTGCGGTTTAATATCAGCATTCTGAATCGAGCCCGACCAAGTGAACGAGAAGGGTATACGCAGGGGCGCTTAAATAATTTTCGTTCAATGCAGTTCATCTAACACGAAAATGATTGGAGTCGGCATCCTTCTAGACAAATTACGAACATTCCACAACCCAACTCTAAAAATAAACACGCAAAAACAAAATGCAGCCTCCGGGCAACTTCGCGCTAGGTGGCTTCAATGCGCTTTTGCTTTGGAGTGATTACATTACTGTTATACCCTCAGAAAACTCTTCGTGGCATTTCGAAAGAAGTGAAAACTACGTGTGCACATCTTTGATGGGCATTCAAGATGAGCATGTGTACCTACGCCCATAGCTTTGAGTGCATAGCCACAGAAAGTTGTCCGGGAGTACATAATTTCAATATTTAGAAGTTCCCAGCCCAGCGTGCGATCTCCCAGCAAATCACGCCCCATACGCACGAACATTGGAAATAAAACCGACCAGAAACCTTTTTTGGAAAAGTCTGTACACTCTGTTCACACTTATGCTGAGACTGCAGGCAAAGCTACAAGCGCGAGCTAGCCCGGGTTCCTGGCTTTGAGACATGCATCTCTAGCGCGAGCGCTCTTTCTGCGGAAGAACGCTTCAAAGCAGTGACCTCGAGCTCTCGTCCTTGTGGCAATGGCTGCAGTCTCAGCCTAGGGTGAACTGAGTATTTGGCAGGAGATCGAACTATAGGGGGCGCTTTATCGAGCCTCTTGTCCCCAGCAGCCAGGTGTTTACCAACACAAGCATAACAAAGGAATTGAACCATCGCCTAGCTCGGTCTGGGCACGAGCGCTTCGCTCTGACCACTGCTTTGGTCGCACGAGGAGCGACCTTCAGTCGTCATCTTCGATTTCTCGAAATCAAAAATAAGCAAGAAAATTCGGTTAGCTTCGTTTCAGCCTGGGTCCAGGCGCAGCCGATGCTACAGCGCGAGCTCCGGGCTTCCAGCGTTCCTGCAAGCACGCGCTTCCAGTACAGGCACTGTTCAGGGCCACGCTTGTGCTTGTAGCATCGGCTGCGTCAAGCTGAAACGTTGTGGTCCCCGCAGCTGGCGTGCGCGAAGCGTGATTGCTCGATCTGCTTCCCAATAGCATCCTGTGCCGACAACACGCGCCCACAAATTAAAAATAAATAATTGGAAACAGAATGACACCTTAGCACTACCAAGGCCAAAAACTCGGTGATGGAGATAATTCTTTCACGTCCTCCATAGCAAAGAAAAAAAGAAAGCAAAGAAACAGAAAAGCGCAGCGACAAAATGGTTAGATGCACATGAAGGCAGCAAGTGTTCACTGCGTCCACGGAAACAACCCACGTCTTTGTTTTCCACCGCTTTTCAAACAGAATAATTTTTGAGCACAGCATGAGGGGGCGTCACTTCTGATAGAAAAAGAACAACGAAACGCCGGATTCACAAGATACGGGCACAGAACCTCGAAAAGCCAGCAAGCCAAGCGTTTATGATTTGGCTATGTACCGGGTTTAACGCCCTCTCGGTTAGACGTGTAAGGGGGATAAGAGTCTAGTACCCTTGTTACACGGGCACACTTAACTGCAGTTACGCTAAGCCACTGTTAGCGCGCAATACTGCCGACAACATTCTGCGGCTGTGCAGTCAAAGCTATGGGCGAACGTGCGCTCGAGCATCTTGAGCACCCATCACAGCAGTGCACGCGCTCTCATCACTCCTTATGAAATAGCTGTCCGACAGTATAGTGCGGTATCTGTGGTGTCGCGTAACAGCAATTAAAGCTGAGTTAACCGCGGTTAAGTGTGCCCGTGTAATCAGCCCTCTATCCTGGGAAAAGTGGCGCCATTTATTGTTGTAGAAATGCCCGAGGCACATGCAGCGCGCCACTTCTGGGAAATTCATGGCGTCCGAAACCTAGCTTCTGTGCTGCGCTGTGCCGCCATGATCTTCCCAAGGGCTGCACGTTGCACGTGCCTCGCGCATCGACGTACCTTGCGCTACTTTTGAAACATGAAGGGGCTTTACGTGTAACAGGGGTATAAGTATGTTAACGCACCGTAGCTCTGAGCATGTAGAGCGAAAGCTCGCGCTGCACAGCCCAGAGATACTGGGTGCAATCCCAACACTTAGGGTTCAGTCCCCACACCTGCCTGTTCGGATCCGAATGAGTATCACACCTGCGTGCGGTTGCTGTATCACTACTACGTAATGCACGTTAAAAAGGCGATGCAACAATTTTTGTACTTTGCGCAAATCTGTTGTGAAATAAACACAAATAAACCTGTGAACACCCGTTCGTTTTTCACCACGCGTAATCGAAGTCGCGGAAAAAGATTAAAGAAAACGAGCAGAGTTAACCCCTCAAATCTCAGCCAGAACAAGCGGCCACGTGATCTGGAGCCGATTATCAGCCGCCAATGTCTACCGTAGCCACGCGCCTGAGTTGCCAAGGCACAGGACACGCGCTGAGTTCCCGACATTGTTATAGTTCGGCTATTGTCGTCATTGCAGCGATTGGACAAAGGCCAGTGCCCGAATGTTTCTCGAACTATCGATTAGCACGAGCCCTAATCGAGCGCGCACGCAACGCTCGGCTTCAATGTATGAGCCGCATTCAAATATCGTCACTGCGGCGGTACTGCGACCACCCAGCTACGTCATCAAGTTCTGCAAAGTAGTGATTGAGTGAAAACGCCCAATTTGTCCTTAAAGTTACATCGCAAAAAAAAATGTTTGTTGGTCAGTGGCGTTGCGTGCGCGTATCCTTGAGCCCCACTATGCTCCGTTTCACCTTTTGTTGTACCGCAGCAGAAAGCTACAAGCGCAAGCTCATTGCGTTGGCAGCTGCCCTTGGTGCACGGGAGCTTGTGCCGCCGCGAGATTTGCCCTAGAGCAAGGGCTCGCGCATGTAGCCTTTCCTGCGGTACAACACAAGGAACGAAGAGCAGAGTATAGTTCTAGTAAGCTCGTGTAATGTTAAAACCACATTCCAATTGAATATATTTGCACTGTTCCTTTAGAGAGCGCGGACTATGTCGCAGCCGTACTTCACTGACTAAATTTCTTATCTACAAGTTGAACCAGTGTTGCTGTCACGGTTCAGGGTCCAACCGTTGCGTAAGGAGAAAAGAGTGCACGATTATAGAAAGAGATAAAGGTATATTATATACAGAGGAAGCAAAACAGAGCACTTATAAACTAATCTACAAATGTACAAAAGTTATCCGAGAGTCTCTTCCACGTAATTTCGTATCCACTTGACGATCTGGTGCTCGGTCTCTTTTCGTGTCACTGCCGGGATTCCGCTGCCACTGGTTTTGGTCACCTTCGAAGATCTATCACTCGTAAGGTTCATTGATGGTACAGCCCAGAATCGGTCAGAACCAGTTTGTGTCTAGAAATGCCCGGTGGTGGTCCCGAAAGAGACAGTTCGGCCTTCCAGGTGGTAGAAGGATCGTGCGGGCTGTGTCCCGGTATCGACGACCTGGACCAGAACCCCACCGCTACGCACGGTGTGAAGGGAGCAGAGGAGGCATGAGCATCAACGCCACCTCAACGCCGTCCCTGGACTGAGACGTCTACAGAAGCCAGGAACCGAGCCTCGTCACGACATATGCCGGTGAATCTCTAGGACGATAGCCCCGTAGTTTGAACTGCGTGTTTCTTTCTTATGACTTTACTTGTAGTCTTATTACATTTGTTTTTCTTCCATACTGATATTTCTTTTGTGTGTGCAAATATATGCCCTGCTTTTTTTTAACTCTCTGTCTCCCGACCCTTTTCTTACCAACCCCGGACGATCCTCTGACAGTTGCCATACCTCATAGGAAACCTGTTTTAGACTGTCAATGCTCTGCACATGGATGCCTCCAACCTCGTACCAGGATCTAAAAAGAAGGGCTACCAATCAGAGATTGTAGCTTGAAATAATTTAAATTTTTCTTCCGCTTCATATTCCGCGACAACTTTAAGCCCAATAGTGTTATCATGTACCGCACTACAGCAGAAGGGCTGCGTGTTTTGACAGACGCACAACTTACGCCTGTGCTTTTCTTGCGTGTTACCATATTTCGTCTGTGTTTCATTTCGCGCTTTTATTTTTTAATTATATGAATAAACTATACTGTTTCACCTTATGATGTACCGCAGGAGAAGGCTACAGGCGCGAGCTGCCTTGCTCTGGGGCAGACCGCGGTGGCACAAGCTCTCGTGCATTAATAGCAGCTGCCAACGCTGCGCCAGGCTTACCGCGCTTCTAGCATTTGCTGCGGTACAACATAAGGTAAAACGAAGTATAGTCTTAACCAAATTTTTATTGACAACGGGGGAACGGTGACATCCGGCAGCGACTGTCTTTTAGAACCTTCCCTGACTATCGCCCGAGCATAAAGACCCGCTTGGCATTCTTGCAAAGGGAAGTTACTTACGCAAAAAGTATAAAACCGATGTCATGGCTGACGACGCCGAACCTTATAGTGATGAGGCTCCGATCATACCATTGCGAGAGCGAATCCCACGGAGTTAGTCTGGGCACACGTGAATTACGGGGTCACTTCTCAGAACACTACGAACAAGTCCAATGCGCCATAAAATGGCTTTTGAAGGGAGGCTGTAATAACGTGTAAGAGTTGACCACTGTCCTGGGTGTGGATTACGTGAATCTGCTGGAGGCGAAGAGTTTTGGCAGTTATTTCAATTGGTCAAATACGGAACCGGTGGTCATCACCCTCGATGCTAGTTGTACGAAGGACAAAACGGATGATGACAGTGAAGTTAATGGCGATAATGAATATGTAAACTTCTGGGTTGTCTTTCCTTCAAGTGACCTTGACAGCGTCAAAAATGACTTGAAGAAGAGACGACGTCAGTGATGACGCCTTTCGAAAGTTCTTTACCACGCATTTGTAATTCCTCCGTAAAATATTGAGTTCATTCTTAATGATGGCCGGAATGCACTTTTTCGGAGCCGCCTTTTTTATGCCCATAGATGAGTGAGGCTCGTCTCCGCCATTCGGGATCCACAAAACATGAGTCACCCGATCGAACCGATTCAAACATGTATCCACTTTGAACCTGCTGCGTCATTCAATAACCTAGAAAAGTCTACCAAAATGACTATGGGTGAGTCCGATGACGTTGCCATTAAATTGGCGAAAAACAGAATCCACTGCTCTAATTCAAGTTCAGCTACGATCTTCACTGAACCAGCACTAAATATCATCGTCATCGTAAATATAACTGAGGAAACAAATCTTACTCTACTTCGCTTCAGCTAAAGTTCAGATGAAGCCAACGCTATGAAGAAATAGGACCCACAGAGCAGCGTTGAAAGCACAAGACACTGGACCTTTTCTGTTTCTAAATGGTTCAGCGATGATAGAACAGGTACAGAAACGTGGCGAACACCAGATACTGCGCTTTTCACGCGGTCTGAATGTGGTCATTCATCAACTTGTGAACGTCAGGACAGCTCCTGGACTTGTGGTGAAACGCAGTTTACTACTACCAATAATAGAAGGACGCCTTTATACTGATGTTTTTTTCCGCTGAGTGACCAGGTCCGAAATATAACAACTCTGTGCCCTAAAAAGTATGAGGTTGTGTGTTTGTTTATACAGCCTATAACATGGTTTGCCCCAACGGGCGACGAGTCTCCCAGCTGCTAAGTGAGAAATTTGATCCAAGTGCAGTACAACCGCTAGCCTGGGGTCTTTAACGTGCACCACGCAGTAGTGATACACGACCGCACGCCGGTAGCGATGCTCATTCAGATCAAAACGAGCAGGGGTGGGGATTGAACCCAGGATCATGGGTTCTGCAACGCGTGCTTTTCTCTCCACATGCTCCGAGCTGGTGCGCGCTAGCCCACTCGACCACCGATCTCTCCTCTTTGCCCTATACGCGGCTATATCTACAGTTTCAAATACATCTATAAATTGAATAAACTCTCAAGGAAAGGAAAATCATCGTTCTCGGCTACACCTCTTTTGCCGTCAGCAAGACTACTGAAACGACATCAGCCTGAAGTTTTGTTTATAAAGCTTCACCAGCTGCAAAAGAGTTTCGCGATGCGAGCCTATGCACACTTGTGTCGACAGGTAGCGCAGATTTAGTATTTGTTAGCAACTGTTTCGGCATTATTTATGACGCTACACGTATAAAAATATCTACATAAGACAGTCTAAACAGTGATACAAAAATGTGCAGCAGTAGAAGAGTTTATTTGTTAGTTTTTTATTTATTTTTATTTATCAATACCTTTAAAAAAGCGGAAGAGATAATTACCTTTAATGACATATGGTTTGCAGCTTTTTTCTCTAGGAATTAATGTAGCGCAAGGCCGGCCTTGGTTGCAGTACTAAAATTTACAACCCCACGACTGTTTGCTGAAGTGTAGTCTACGTGTCACCGTAGTGTGGTGTAGTGTACGTGTCACCGTGCCCTTTCATTGGTCGGGAAACGGAAAGCGAACAGCCAGGAGCTGGACAAGCTTCACTTCGATCCTTTAGTTGACGAGTGAGTATAGAAAAAATAATAGTACGCGAAAAATAAATGACCAGCATGTACAAGTACACAATAGTAAGCTTTCTTTTACATATTGGGTTTGTGGGGATATTTATACAGCGTGTAGTTGGTCAGACATTTAAAGTTGCGACGAGTCACTCGCTGTAGAATTGGCAATTTAGCCAGTGCGGTACATCCGCTGGCCTGGGGTCTTTAACGTGCACCACGCAGTAGTGATACACAACCGCACGCAGGTACGAGGCTCATCCCAGATCGAAACGGGCAGCGGTGGGCTCCGACCCCGGGATCCCTGGGTACTGCAGCCCGCGAGCTTTCGCTCCACGCGCATTGAGCTGGGTGTGCGCTTTAGCCACGGTGTTAGATAATACTTTTCCGGTGAGGACAGCGCTGGCTCCTCGCGCAGTGCAGATAAAGTTCGGCGCCGGCGAGAGGGACTCGTCGACCCGTGGGCATGACAATGCTCGCTGCCCACGGGTCGCCTCCTACTCCACACGCGCAGAGCTCCAGCGGGGTTGTCGCTCGTGCAGTGAAAGACCACTTTTTTCGGCATCTCACACAGTTTCGCCGTTTGGCCGCCGCCGACTTGCTGTCAAGCGGGTTTCACATGCAGCGATTCCACGGCCGAAATCGCTGCCGCTATGCACGGCGCAGCGGCACGGATCGCGAGGTTTCATTTCCCGCAGGCGTTTGCTGCCGTTGCGATGCCCAATGTTGCTTGCAGCAAGCAGATGCGATCATTTCACGGCCGCAGTCACCTCTTCCCAGAGTTTCTCTTTGGTCCCATTGTCTCTAAATGTTTTGAGCTGCACGTCTCAAAGAACCCGACACTTCGACAGTTCACTTATAAGCAGTTCATTGAACTGGCGCGATACATTTTCTTACTTGGTGTACGATCTGTGTTCGAAAAGACACGTTGGTGTCGCTCGAGTTCTTCTTTGTCTTTTAATTTTCTCACTAGCGCTCGCACGGGCCGCTTCCGGTTACCGTCTCTTGCGCTCGCTACACTTTCCCGGTACTCAGGCGAGGAAAGGTAAAAAAGAGCCGCGTGTTTCATTGAGAAAACAAATTCCAAGAAAGGGGACAGCAATCCCACACCTCCTCCATAATCTCCTGAACAGTTCCGACGCCACTGCTGAAGCAACGAAGCTCGACCCGCCGGAAAAAAGAACCGCAATGCAGTTGCTTGCGTACTTTCTCTGCTTGTCGTCTGCTTCAAGAACGTAAAAATGCCGCCGTCTATGCGCCAGCTTTCCCGCAATATTTCTCCTCCTGTCACGTGATTTTCCGCCGCGCTGTGAGTGGCCAGCTGGGAAGCTGCCGTTCTACCGCCGCGAAAAATTTCCAACCTGGTGGAACCGTGCCGCTCAGCCGCTACGGCTGGCCAGAGCGCCGCGACGGCAGAAATCGCGCCACTCTAGGGGCCAAAATCGCTGCATGTGAAACCTGCTTCAGCCGCGGGCACGGTGGCCGCGGAATAATGCAGCCTTTCGGATGCCCGTCGAACGAACACTATCTGATTCCTCGCGCCGCGCGTTCAGCCCCGCCGTGTCCTCACCTAAAGAGTATATCTTACACCGTCGGCTTTAGCCACTCGGCCACCGATATTTACATACATGTTGATCATGCCCATATCACCATAGATTTATGAATTATGCGAAAAGAGTTCAGTCGGGCTGAGGACCGCTGAACGCTACTCGCGGGTTAAGCCGACGTTTGAATTTTTGAGAAGGCCATCTAGTGAAGAGAGTATAATAGACACTTTATGAAATGCAGTGCCATCTGGTGGCTCAAATAGCAATTTACCTCTTTCTGTTCTAACGGCGGTAATCCACCCGCAGTTTGTAGCATTTAGCCAGCGACAATTACTTTCGCTAGTGAACAGCAGTCGAGAATGTGTGTTTTTATTCTACCTATCAATTCTTTCTGGATTTCCCAGTTTCGATGGTGACAGATACGCAACAGGTAACAACGAAGCACCGACCCGCATTGAGGCAGTAATAGAATTGTATACATCAAGGAGCTGTAAGGCCGATGATGTGCCGCCAATATATTTACTGAACCCGAGTTAGAAATGAACACTTACGCATCTCTTGTATTCAGTTCCAGCCTCGCATCGTACTAATGGTTTTGAATGGCCTTGCATCTTCTACTTCTGAGCATTCTCCAATTTCTTCCATCCTTAGTGACCACAAGGGCGCCATGTAGTACGACACATATGCCATTCCTCAGATGATCAGAGTAATCAAAGTGGTCAGTACTGATTTTTGAAAATAGTCAATTTCCCGTCCTCAGCATTAAAAAAAAAAGTTGACTGGCAATTCTTTTTTTTTTTTCAGGAAATAATGTGAATGCTGTGGCCCATAATCTCCATCTAGACGAACCACTGAGAAGAAGAATGTGAGCATACTTGCACAACAATAACTGATATAAAAGCATAATCTAACGTTGCAAACAATATGAGACACCAAGGGCCGCTTGCTAGCGAACGCCGATCACTCTCATCTTGAGTCCTGACTCAAGAAGCGAGCAGTCTCAAGCTTAGAGAGTGTGCGCCGCACCGGTTGAGTCACTCGCTGAAAGCGAAATTGGCTGCAGTCATATCACAGTTTGTACTTAAGTTAAGTACCTACAGCAGTGTGGAAAGGACCAATAGGAGGTACCTGGGGGAAACTCAAGGAGTAAAGAGAAAACGATTCATCCGGTCATGTAAGTGACGCGTTGCAACCTCCTGTCCATTAAGAAAACGTATCTGAAGAGCACTCCGTGGGGACAAGTTGGGAGGCGGCAAGCAATTTGATAATCTTAAATGAATGCTTTCTCTTTGCTTCGCACTCCCTTTTGATGGTGGATGGTATTCTTAATCGGCTACAACCGAAGGCAGACGCATAATTGTAATATGTATGTCGGGCGACCCGTACATAGGCATCCATAAATATCACCGAAGGTAATTCTTTTAAGTTTTTGCAACATCTAAGTGGTCGTGGGTCTTCGTGTTGAGATCACTATATAGTTATGTTACCTCCGTTTTCTACATCTTGCGAATGCCTTGAATAAAGGCTCCACGAAAAGGTCTGCGTTTCTTCTATTATTTTTTCTGGCAACATATTTTTGGGGGGTTTTACAAGTATCTCTTGGCGATAAATTGTCCTTACATTTTATACACAAACACGGAAAAGAACAACGGTCTAATTCGGTTACTGCAGCACGTTAGAAACAAACATGATGTAATTTCGGCCAAACTGAGACCGCCGTTTAGGTTCCTCCTCCTCGATGACATCAAAAGGATGAAAACGGCAGGAACAACGGAATGCAAAAAAAAAAAAAAGTGAAAGCCGTTTACAACTCCCTGTAATGCCGAATTAGAGCGCAGCTCTTGAGGAGGAGTAGGGAAGGGTACTGAGGGGGGAATCATTCAGGGGGTACGTGACCTCGGGGAGGGGGGTCATGTGACCTCGTGGGGGGCCACGCGACCTCGGGAGGGGGTCATATGACTTCGGGGAGAAGGGGTCACATGACGTGGGGGAGTCACGTGACCTTGGGGGGGGGGGCTCATGTGACCTCGGAGAGGTCCACGTGACCTCAGGGCGTGCACGTGACCTCGGGGAGGGGGTAAAGTGACCCCTCTCTCCCCGAGGTCCTCCCGAAGGAACCCGAGGTCCCCTCCCGAGGTCCCTCCCGAAGGAATCCGAGGTCCTCCCGAGGTCCTCCCAAAGGAACCCGAGCTCCTCCCGAAGTCCTCCCGAAGGAACCCCAGGTCCTCCCGGGGTTCCTCCCTGAAGAGAAACCGAGGTCCTCCCGAGGTCCTCCCGAAGGAACCCGAGGTCCTAGCGGGAGGACCTCGGGTTCCTTCAGGGAAATTTACCCATAATGCACCGCGCGGTTACGCCGACGGCGACGGCGACGCCGACGCCGCTCAAGCCAGAAACGGGCGCCTAAGAGCTGCGCTCTAAAAACTTAGGAGCCACGGTGGACATTTTGTTCGGCCTGAAACCGCCTGTGGGTTAAAGGCCGGCCCGCAAGCAGAGAGAAGGAACCCGACCCTCACTTCCTCTCGCCACTGTGAAGGAGGAGTCGCCTCTCGTTTCCTCCTTGCCATTTTTCGTTTTTAGAGCGCAGCGCTTAGGCGCCCGTTTCCGGCTCCAGGCGGCGTCGGCGTCGCCGTCGACGTAACCGCTCGAGGTCACGTGATCCCCCCGAGGTCACGTGGCCCCCAGGTCACGTGATGATGATGATGATGACGATGCTGATGCCGATGACGTCATCAGTGACGTCACTGATGGCGTCATCGGCATCCGCATCGTCATCGTCATCATCACTGATGACGTCATCAGTGACGTCACTGATGACGTCATCGGCATCCGCATCGTCATCGTCATCATCATTGATGACGTCATCAGTGACGTCACGTGACGCCCCCCCGAGGCCATGTGACCCCCTCCCCCCCCCGAGGTCACTTGGCCCCCGCCGTACCCTCCCCTCCTCCTCCTCAAGAGCTGCGCTCTAATTCAGTGTTACAGGGAGTTGTAAACGGCTTTCACTTTTTTTTTGTTTTTTGTTTTTGCCGGCTGCCTGATTTTTTTAGGCAAGTTTGGGGTGGAGAGAATTAAAAGCTTAAGGGATTAGAAAAGATTATCCCAGAAGCCAGCCGGCACACCTGCGACAAGGAGCTGAACCAACCGATGAGCTGTTTTGAGTGAGCTTGGCACTTGCTCTTCCCAACGGAGTTGGATTGAATTTTTTGAGCATTGGATTGGAGGACGATCCTTGCAGTTGTCAGAGCACAAATAACTTGTTCTGTTCGAAGAAGTAGTCATTGAATTAAGTAAACAAGCCGAATTTGGTGAATGCTAAATCTATTTTATTGGGTATCAAATGTTTGCTCATTCTCGTACGAAAAACAAACAGTGGCTGTGTATGATCTGTGGTCAACCTCTCCTTCCGTGCCGTAATGATGTCGTCGGCCGTAAGAAACTGCCTACAATCGTGTTTATACAGGGTGATTTTTTTAACGACTAGACATGTTTCTAAAAAAGACGTCAGAGTTATACGCAATTGCGGGTTGTGCCTTGTCTGTAGTCATCAAAAACACCAAATCATTCATTTTTAAAGAGATGTAACGCACGTGAAGTAGTTCACGGCGTCCTAAAAGACCTAATTTGGACGCGAATCGTGTTGCCGCAATCTTTTCGGCCGCCGCGCTCCTCGCCCCTTCTACAGTGGCGTTGTCACAGCGATGCGCATGACTTATCGCTTTGGCTTCATGGCGTTGGGCTGTGCCACGCGGAGATGGTGGCGACAACAAATCAGAACTATATTTCCGCGCCCAAATGAGGAGGACGCCGTATCAGGACGCCGTATAATAATGTACGCGCGTTGGTTTGGTGGCTTTCGATTATGGCCAACAAGTTTCTAAATACACTACGCCGTTTTATTTTCTAATTAAAAGGTTAATTATCGAATTTTAGGCAATCAGTCGGTTCTGGTTGCGTTCTTTCTTGAACCTAATCCTCGCCTGGCCGTATAGCTCACCTACACAAACCGCAATTGCGTTAATTTTCACTGAACAATTTAGTGGCTTTCGATTATGCCCAACAACGTTCTAAATGAACTATGCCGTTTTCATTTATAATCAACAAGCTCATTACCAATGTTTAGGTAATCAGGCGGTTTTTGTTGTTTTCCTTCTTGAACATAATCTTCGCCTGGTGGTACAGCTCACATCCACAAAACATAATTGCGTTAATTTGCACGTTTTTTAATAACTAGTAGGTGAAAAGAGCAACAACGCTGTATATAAAACAGAGGGCAGTTCTTTTCTGATATAAATAAAGCGTGGAGCAAGCGTCTTGCATGCGTCTTTTTTTCCCGCCTATAAAAATAAATTCTGAAACATTCGAAATTGAGTTTATGATGGGGCTGGCAGCTTTATCACGGGGTATTTTGTCATGTTTTATGAGCTTTATTACTGGACAGAAAAAACCCACGCGAGCCATATCATGTTGCAAACAGCTAATTCGGGTGTTTCTCATGGAGCTCTAAAACTTTCAAATTGAGATTTCGGTTCTTAATACATTTTAAAAGTTCGGTAATTAGTCCTAAACATTTAATTCATTACGCATAATTAAAAATACTGCAACTCTCGCAAGACGCTTGCTAACAACATAAAGTTGGTTTCATTGGTGTAAAGTGGCTGCGCTCTCATTTCGCGTTACAGAGATTTCTGTAAACGTGAGTAACAGACTGTAGTTGAGCTTGTTACTCACTCACCTGTTACTCACTAACTTGTTACTCACTGAACCTTGACAAAGTCAAGGATAAGAAAGAGGAAGAAGTATTAAACCGCAGTTGGTAGTCCAGCGGTACGCCTGTCTCTTTCTCTCTCTATATTCTATTTTCATGAAGTTCAGCTGGCCTTTTGTAGTATTTGTAAACATCGTTCATTTTTATGGTCTTTAAAGATTCGTGAACAGCATTCGTGACTAAAGCCGCGTCCGTGAAGCGCGGCCTCCTTGGCAAGTTGTTCCCTCATCGAAAACTATAGCCGTGTGCAGGATTTTCATTAGGGGGGGGCGAGGTTCCAAACCCCCCCCCCGGTCGGTGTTTATGCCGTCAAAAAGAAACATACCGCCGGCGCAGTCGCGCCTCGAGTGGCCAACTTTGCGCCCCCCCCTAGATGATTAGGGGGCGCCACCCCCCTGCCCCCGCACGCCTATGTCGAAGACGACGATGAATAAAAGGTACGATCAAAATCTAAATACCTGAATAAAGCGCAAGTTTAAAATAATTCTAAGAGTGGTAAATGATTTTATTTCTACCATATTCAAATTTCAGCACTCGTCGCAGGCAGCATGAAAGGCAGCACTGCACTCTTGGCGCAAACGAGTGCCCAGTCAACGGTCCTACACTCAAACACGCATCACCACCTGACCTGTTTGAAAAATAAATAATTTCCAGTACTTTTTTTCAGAAAAGGTTAATTTTCCACTGAGACGTGATACTTTCGTGGACCCAAAAGTCCTGTAACCGAGGCTGATAGTTCACAGCGTCAGGAAGACGAAGAAAATTGCCAAATCGTTTAAGGCTCCCTTCTTTTATAGTTTGTTTCAGAGATTAATTAGGAATTGTGGCGAATCCCGGTTGGGTTCGGGTACAGATCTCGCACGTGTACAAGGACACATTTCGGCATGATTTCCCGCTTGGTGATGACGTTGAGCTGACCGCTGTTCCGTTTCTTTTCTAAGTAGGCCGGGCAACGCCAGACGCCTGAAATTAGCCAAGCAGCCACAAAACTTGCGGTAGTACACCTTCCGAACTCCTGGGTTTTTTGGAGATGGTCGCTGGCCTTCGCCCACCCTGACAGAGCCCCGAAGAATTATGCAAGGGCTGCAGAGGCTATCTGGGCATTCCATTTCTTAATTTGCGAACAGGTGGGAACAGAAGAAAACGAAAACTTCGTAATACCTGCTGTCTTTTAATAAACGGCATAATATGCTACTATTGCTAGTTGCACTGTTTTGCGCGAAGCAAACTGTGATTTTGCGGTTCAATCTCCGTGTTTCCTGCTCTCTTTGCTGATACCCAATATATTTGTCGACTGTCGAGTTTTCAGTTACATTTGTTGACAGAAACGAAATGCACGTTTGGCCACGCAGAAATTTTTCAAAGGCTGAAGATAGATTAAATATACCATAAACCGTTTCACTTCTTATGGAAGTTTGTTTTTCACTCTTCTTAATTGCTTCAATGAGGCGGCCGTTACTCTAGAAAACACCTGTAGTACGAACGCACTATATTATGCGCCAGAAATGGTCAGACTGTGTTAATTTCGATACATGACTATATTGTCAAAATGCAACTAATTTTACGTGCTTCGCACTCTTTGATTTTTATTTTGAACAAAAAAACGAAATAGTGATACAATCACTCTTCAGTGTGCTGTTGTTAGAACGACAAATTTTCAACTCTCTGGTAGCGCTCAAAGTTCAGATAAAAATATCCACCTTTTTTTTCTTTTGCTATAATGTTCAAGTTCACGTTCACTCGAGATATGTATGCGGTGTTGTAGCGTATGTAGCCGCATGCAGAAGTATCTGAGTGTGTTTTAAAGCTGCAGAAAAGAGTAAAAAAAAAGGAGAAAAGCGAGGCAGCCCGAGTCATTCCGAGCTCATATCCAGCCTGCCTAACTAATCCCTGATGTTTGGGATTGAAGCCGAGAACCTTGAAGGGTTACAGAGATTTTGTCAGGGGGCTGGTAAGCCCATTAGCACTCGTGCGAGAAGGCCGTAAAAACCGAGGAGGAAAGTGAAAAAGGAAAGGGGAGGAGGACAAAAAGAAAGAGGGTGAATCTTCTGCCACGCTGAAGAAACTTTTGAGTGACCCCCCTTAACCCCGGGGCCGTCTCAGGGTTTGAAGGCGGGATCAAGACAGAATCTCAGTTTCGGTCTTAGATTAAGACTGTCGTGGTACAGTGCACTAGAATACGGTACAGTGTACGAGTACAGTACACTAGAATATATATTCTAGTACACTGTAGTCGCGGGTCGGGACTGTCCGGGTGCACTCTCCTGAACCGTTCGATCAGGCGGCCCCCGAAGCTATTAAAAATTGTTACGTACTCAGCCGGCTGGATGACATGGCGATGGCGGATGGGTCATAAGGTTCTTTTCGTACATATCTCGCGCACTGCGCGTGCACCTCGTTTTCTTCTTTTCTAGTACTTGGAGTGTTCCTCTTCTTTCATTATTTATTAGAACATAAGATTCGATTGTGCCGCTGAATTGTTGTATCAAAACTATTAAAGAACAAGATAAAAATTATCGATGAGCTAAAGCAACTTAATGTGTTTCGTTGTATTTTCGACTGGGAGTTTTCAAGCACTCCAATCCTGTGAATGAAGAAGGCGTTTTCTCTTTCCTGTCGTTCTCAGTCACAAGGGTTCCGTATCTAACATGCGGGACTAAAAAATTATAAAATATTTAAACATTAAATATGTCAAAAATTACAGGTAAGGCAAAGCAGGAATATGTGACAATCACGCATTTTTGTAAACACCTTCCAGGGTCGTGGAGATATAAAAACGATGTTTTACCGCATACCAGAAGGGACGACATTCAAGATGGCTGCGCCCTTGTGGAGATGGTGTACACTTCATTCACCCTCTCTGCAAAGCGTTCCTGGCCATTTTTTTAATTTGCATCGCTTCGTCTCGAACTAGAATGTTGGACCCGAGCAATACATTATGCATATAATAAAGAAATATGATGTATTTTGAACATAATAGGTCAAATAAGTTCAGACGTTTTGAGCACAGTTTCTATTGTTGATGCAGTCTGTTGTCTCAACCAATAGTGACCCTAAATAAAAATCAGCAGAACCCATCCTTTGGGAATGATTATCTACGTTAATGCGAATAGCATCAAACGGTGCGGAGTTATGCGCGTTCGTCAGGTGGCCGGCACACTCTAGATACGCCAGCCCACTCTTGAGGCGATTCTAAATTTGTTGACACTTTCACAGCCCTGCGCACGATCTCCGCAGCCCAGCACGTGCGTTTGTGTCACTTAGGAAGGCGAGCAAAGCACGCGCCATACGCACAAACACTCAAAATGGTACCGACCAGACTTTCTGGCGTCTCAGCTAGTCTCAACCAACGGTACTCTAAACGGTTGTTTATATCTTTACCATAGGACGCGCTTTACAGCGCTGTCACAGCTACCGGTGCGCGCGCGTTCCATGCACGAGGGCTCATTCCGCTCTCGTGAGGCTGAGCACGGCCGCTACATCACCCTCTCCCGAGCGCGGGAGAGGGTGAGCTAGCGGCCGTGCTCAGCCTCACGAGAGCGGAATGAGCCCTCGTGCATGGAACGCGCGCGCACCGGTAGCTGTGACAGCGCTGTAAAGCGCGTCCTATGGTAAAGATATAAACAACCGTTTAGAGTGCGTTGAATGACTGCCTTCATAGCTCTGTGGTTAGCGCGTCTGCCTGCTGATCAAAGGGTCAACGGTTCGAATCCCAGCCGGCGCCGGTCTTTTTTATTTGTTTATCGACCCGCGGCGTAAGAGGTTAGATAGCCAGATAGATAGATAGATAGATAGATAGATACATAGACGAAAAGTGCGTGAAGTATCCAAAGAATGCTATTCGCATTAATATTCGCATTAAAAGTGCGTTGCACAGCAACCATAAGCGATTATCCTAATTGTTGGAATTAACATTCAGTTATGAAGATGTGAATGCCCTACCGATTTACGGGCGTTCTAAGCAGAAATTTCAGTAAGGATCACGCGCTTGAAAGGATCAGAAACTGTCACGTGCATCTATACGACCTGTTCTACCTCAGGAATTCCATTTCATATCATTATCCTACGCTCTAGACCTATGTCGTCACTGAACGCTCGAGTTTAACCGAACACCACCTAGAATAATAAAGACCTCCGCATCGCCTCCTCGCCCTTCATGAAACGCCATCAGAGTCGGATCGCGCTAATTCGGCTATTGGGCCCGAGCCCAACCTTAGACGCGCTGATTGAACACGAGCATTGGCCGAACACTGACGCAACACTCGAGCCTAACCTGAAGCCTTGATCGATCTGACTTTAAGGACGGTGCGGAGACCTTCTGCTTATCTAGGTGGTGTTCGTTGTGACACTGATAGGCACGCCCTTTGAAGCAAGGTTTGGTTTTCTTCGTCCCCTTGCAGTACCTCTTTATGGGATACTACAACAAAAGTTCAGCGCTTATTTATTGATCTATAGATGTTCAAGAGAGCAGTATTACAACGGGTAGCCCAATCTCTTGTTAAAAAGACTCGAAAATGACTTTTAAAATGAAATAAACAAGTTAGCAAATGGCACGTGGTGGATGTCGCTAAAGCATTGTTTTTAATGTCCGTCTAGAAACATGAAAATCAGGGACAATGCCTGTCTTGCCTAGAACTGTATCCTCACCTCTCTCACGTGCGTGAGAAGAATGTGCAGCGTGAGCCTAGAAGCAGCTTTACGCAAGCTGGTAATAGACCCATTTCAAAAATCACAAAAGCCTGCGCGCGCGCACGTGACGAGTAATGTGGAGTCCTCGGTACGGCCCTCCCGGCGGCCCCTCCCAACGTCTCTCGTGCTGCTACCACGTGGCATACGCGAGCAGGCGCAGGTTACCACCACAACAACGTTTGAGCAGTGGAGAGCCAAGTCGGACAAGCGACAAGCCAACGGCTGCCCCTTTCTCATCCATCTCTTTTGTACCGGCTCTATCGTCTGCGGCACCAACGCTTTGTCAACCCTGGTTGAAACGCGCCACAGTTGCGGTGCAAAGTAAGTGGATTCGGTGACACATCAATACGCGAAGGTAAGTTACGACGAATAACGTGTTAAAATAAGTTCACCTGTCGCGATGCGTTTATGCTGCCACAGATACGGTACGTCGTCAACGATGTACGACTCGGCGGATGGGCAGGATGGCGAATTGCTGCAACTACTGATCTCGTGTAGTAGGCTGGATCTCGGACCGCGGCCTCGGCGGCTGGGGCCGAGTGTCGCCACCGGCGGCCATTGATTGACACCAGCCAATGCATGGGACTCTATGGGAAGAACGAAAAAAAGTTCCCGTTTCCCCCGTTTTAGGGCGTTGCCGGCATCGAGCACTTTTGCATGCTTTTTTGATAATTCCGTCAGGTGGCTTGCGTACAAACATTAAAACTGAGAGCCCCCGCAGTTCTTATAAATATATACTTTGTGGTCGAGAGTGACTCGGCTGTAGCGCAGCTCAGTGAAGCGAAAGTTACCTAGAGTTACCGCGGAGTCGGTGGCGATTTCGTTGGGTTGAGTTTAGCAGACGAGAAGTTCGAAGGCTTGGCTACGCGGATTTCGCTCGCTCCCGGAAAGCCGCTGTCAAGATGGAACCTTTTGTCGTTCATCAACTTCTGGGCTTCCCCGAGGACGGTCTCATTGACGGCAAGTTCCTTTATTTACTTCACTACGAGACCAAGCTTGCCAGCTCAGCCGTAGGTGCTCCCTTAAGTTTTGATTTTTCTAATCGGCGTTCGAACGTTTGACAAATACGTATTCGATCTCCAAACACCCGACATAAGGATCACCCAGCACACCATAAAATACTCGCCTCCCAGCACAACATACATGCTTCAATATCCTTGCACTGCATGTGCGTTCTCCGATAGACTTACGTGTATTGCCTGGTGTCAAGCAATGGCTACTGTTGGCGACACCGACGGGCTCCCGATCTGCGATCCAGCCTACTGCAATAGAGATCAGTGGCTGCAACGGCTGCTGGCGGTATCTACCGGGACACGCGCGCAGTCGCGGAGGCGCAAGAGGAAGCGCGTGATCAGTACCGAGGGTTCTAAAATTCGCTGCCGTCGTGGTGCTGTTCGTTTTGCAGCAGGTCTATTGCGTGAGCTCGCCCGCACCAGCAGAGGCATTGTGGCGGCCAGATTCCGTGCCAATTATCTTGTCGACGTCAGCCTCGCCACGGCTTAGCTCGTTCCGTGACAGGCTATGCCCCGATTGCGACGGATGTCACGTGCTCTCCGTTGGCTGCTCTCAGAACGTTTTTCAAAGTGGGCCGTTTAAGACGAAAAATATAGCCACCAAGCTCATAATGCAAACGTGGGAATGTAATTTTCGGATATTGTGGATCATATTCAACCTATTTCTGAACAGGACGAGCCAATGCCACAAGCACGAACACTGATAATTTTTCCATTTAGATAACTTTGCCAGGGTGCAGCGAGTCCAGCATGATGTTACATGCTGGACATGATGTTATGCTACACGCAGATGTAACAGGGCGCGGCATCTCTATAGCGTTTTCCTTTTCTTCGTCCGGCGGAGAGAGCGAGCGCTTTTGGCAGACCACAGTTTTGCGCGATTGTCGCCATAAACGCCCGCAGGCTTATGGCACAACCGATTTTCCAAACCTCGTCTCCTTGCTGCCAGAGTATACGTTTCCTTCACCTCCAATTTCAGTTGTCCAACTCCCAGATGCACTCTCAAGAGGTGTCAACTTTAGGCCACATTTTTCTCCTTCCCTTTATCCGCAAGCCGATTATCAATTATAAGCTTGCGCCATGATTAGATATATAACCAAAATTTAGACACGTGCTGTTGTTTCCCATTTCTACCTTATGGTGGTGTGCTTATATCAAAGTTATTCATAATCGTCCGCAGGGTATATCTGTGTTAAATTTTGAAATACTAAAGTCGCCTGTAATTTTGCCAAAGAAGGAATAATAAATTCTTTATCATAAAGTGGATTTACTCAGATACTGTCTTAATTTATGGTCTCTTTCGAGAAGCAATTTACTGATAAAAAATAAAGATCGGAGAACCAAACATGCTAAAATTGATTATTAAGAAGATCTTTCTTTCTTAAGATAATCATATTCCCTACCGTGAAAAACTCAATGCCTTATAATAAAGTCTATGATTGTTTAAAGGCATATTAATCCCTTCCTAACCATGGATGACCTGGGTTCGTCCACACTGTTTATACCGCTCCGCCCGAAGATTAGCTGGGCTCGTCCACGTTGATTCAGGCTCAATGCGCCACCATAGACGAACTGGGGTAGTCCATGTGTTTCTAGTTAACTTTGCCGTGGATAGATGGCGCGTCACGGAAAATAATAACATAGTATATCTCTGAATTTGACAGAAGATTGTTACAGCGGAGCCAACAGGGGATTTAAAAATAGCGGCGTCAACCTCTGGTCACTGCGTTCATACTGACAATCTTGTCTCAAAATTAGAGCAAAAACAAATATATTGTGACATTTCTTCAGATTTGGAAGACAAGGAAACGAATATTTCATTGGACAACAAGAGCGCTGCAACTGGTTATTAGATTTTTGCTCAGACGGTTTCGATTCCGATAAGGACATTAGAGAGTTTTAGTAGATCGTTCCGATGACTCCGATAACGATACCCGATACTCAGCCTCCGCCTTTGCGCTTACATATATGGTATGGTTATCGGGGGTATCGGAGGTATCAGAATGATCTACTAAAACTCTCTATTATGTCGGCGTGTCGGCATTGGACTAGAATTAACGTAAAAAGTCCCCCTCAGTCCCTCCACGTTTTGCATTCACTTTTCATTGCAAGGTGATGTGAACTGCCTGCGGTACTGCTACGCCCAGCCTGTGTGTCCGTGTGCAAGGTGATGTGAACTGTCTGTGGTAATGGAGTGAAACCAAACTTTAGTCCCTTTTTTTTTTTGCAGAGTGTTCAAATATTTGTCATATAATACATTTTTTGGTGTTTGTTTTTTGGCTTTTGAATCACATATTAAATTTATAGGTCCCATACAAAACATCAGTATTTTTAAATTGTTTTTTTTAATTTTTGCAGTAGGCAACAGCTTAAGAAAGATTCCTTCCGATGGTTTTCTAATATGTTTGTAAAGTAACTACAGGTAACAGCATTACTTTAGCAAAGTAACTGTAACTGCAACAGGGTTACCTTTTCCTGGGTGACTGTTACTGTAACACTGCTACATTTTAAATGGATACTTCAACGGAATTCGAAATATACAGCTATCGTGACCACCAGTCAAGGTTCCTAGACGGGCATTACAAACGAGGCGTTAGCAACATCCACCAACTGCTCTTTGCTAATCGTTTTAATCCGTTTCAAAATTCCTTCTCGTGGATTTTTAACAGGCTATTGGTGTGTTCGACGTGATACTGCTCCTTTGATCACATATAGACCAAGAAATAAGCGCCCAAATTTCGTTGTAGTAACTCTTTAACAGTAACATGCCCATGACCACTTTTCTTAAATTTATATTACTGTTGCGGTTGCCTACTAATATAGATTGAATGCTGAAGCACATTTTGTGGGGCTCCCAACGTGCCAAAGTATGTGCGCAGGTAAACACGAAACTACAATAGAAGAAGAATACTGCACCAATCATCCTGTTCCATTGTCTCCTCAATGACCAAAGCTCTTAAATGAAGCAGGGAGGGTCATGCCGCACTCAGAAGGGGTAGCCAGGCTGCCAAAGGTATGGGATCCAGCCAGCCGTATTCCTACGCATTGCCAAGTCTAGGCAGGTCCTTATGGCCGCAGGATGTGCGTGTTTCAACTTTGGAACTCACAAATACGGATGGGTACAAACGCAAGTGGGCACCCACGTTATTTCCATGCAGTGCTGAGATTCATAACCTTATCCATGGGGCAATCAAAGCTCAAGCCACACCCCTCCTCTATATGGCGAAAGCGGTCCCGTAATGCAATACATGCAAGATTGCGTGGGAAGATATTTCGGAGTAGTTAATCACAAATTGTTCTACGGCGCTCCCTGCTTTTCCCTATTAGCTGTCTAAGATTTATAACCTGGAAACAACAGCCAGGAACGAGAACACGAAGCAATAAAATAATGCAAGAACACAAGCTATAAAAAGTGACATCTCAAGGCAGGTCTCATATAAATACTAAATGATTCTGAGAGCCAGTGTCGTGAAGGAGAGGGAATCAGTGCAGGTGTGAAAGTTCCAAGTTCTCCACACTTCAATCAATGCAGTCCTTAAGAGGCATTACACAATATTGAAAACGGGTACAATGTCCGCTTACAACAAAACCTGGGACCGTTTGCTCAGAAGCTGGTTAAGTTTAACTGTCGCAGAACGTCAACCACATTTCCCTCCGATAAGGAATTTCGGGTTGCGTAACCGACAGAGCAGGGACGGCGGGCGCAAGCGTCCCCTCCAGCAAGCGTCGCTCACTTTGGTACTAATATGTTGTAGTCGCTACCGGTATCAGTCACGTCCATCATCAATGAATGTTGCTGGGGGCACTGAGTATGAGCAATGGTCGTGCCCAATTTTGCAGGAACGGCGAAGCTTCATAGGGCACTAGCCATGTCCGTATGTCCGTCCAGCGTCAGGCCTCCGGTGCTCGTGCTCCTGCTCGTGAGCTCACGTGCTCCACGAGCTCGTGTAGAACAAACAAAAATGATGAAAAAAAAATTAAAAAAGAAGAATGATGGAAATAAAATGTTTGCGCCGTCGACAGGATTCGAACCTGTGCGGGTAGTAACTCAAGAGCTGGGGGTGTCATGGATGAAACGTTGCATGTAGCCGCTCCAACGTATATACAGGGAGAACGCGCTGCTGTCAAATGCGTATATGATCGCGTTAAACTTTACATGCAATGGCTCAACATTTATAGACGAGAGGCGCGCTGTGGTCAATGCTCAAATGGCGTATATACCCACGTTCCATACCACCCATGTCTCTTTCGGCATGGATGAAAACGAACGAAAGGCTTGGCATGCTGCGGCTCAGCGTCTACGCAGAACAAGCACCACCAGAGCTTCGCCCCAATCAACATCGTTCACCACGTGGAAATGCAATCAATTGTTTAGACTGTGTTTTAATTCTGGTCCATCCTAAGCCAAAAGGTGCACGGTAATTATCGACATGTCAACGTTTTGGTATCTTAGTGGATTGTCTTGAATTAACCGGCCGGGCATGATGACACGCGATGCAGACCGCATACCAATTTCCACTGTTGCCGAAGCACGCAATTTTAATTTTATGAGGAATATTTTATGAGCAGTTATTAGATGTTGGCCAATCATGCTGCAGGTGTACCGCCCTTACACTGCTCACGTTTTTCTCACGACTCGGACTGCAGTCGTGTAAAAAGTTTCTTTTATTTTTCGTTGTTCTTTACACTGAACTTCGTTGTCCTGTTTCACAGAGGAAGGAAATTTCAACGAAGCTTGTCTCGACCTCAGAGAGTCAAACATTGAATAATTTGTCACAGATAAGTTGATTGTCTTGCCTTACTCATTATTTGCTTACATGAGCAACAAAAACGGTTTCTAAAGCTCAAGTATAGGCCTGTTTGTTGCTTCGCTGAAAATCTGAAAGTGCGCGTATTCAGGTCCCCCTTTTTCAAAACGCTTTCCACGAAAGCCACTTATATTCGCTACAACCAGTAGGTGACACGAGCCGTCAAGCTGTCACTGCTAATACACGAAGCTACCGCATCCAGCCCACGTCGAACTTGGCTAGGTACTTGTACGTATACCTAGAAAGAATTGGGAGTTAACTTTTGTGCGCACCCAAAGTTAACCGGCTTCAAGCTAAACGGGCTCTGCTGGGTAGTGCGGGAATAAACCTAACGATGTCCCAATCAGCGGCGGAAGCGCAGCGTGTCATCACACTTGAAATCGGGCAGCCATCAAGTTAAATGCCACGAAAAGGTCTTCATATGGTACATCACCCCAAAACAAAAGATCCCGGAAAACGTTCCTTCACAGTTACTTGAGTACTCAAAGCCACAAATGATGGAAGAAGCAAGAGTTTCAGAATTGAAACTGCCAATGTTTGCTTATTTTTACAGTAAAACTGTATTTTGTTCTTTTTTATCGAGTTGACTTTCTGTAGTTTTTTTTCCAGATAAACAAGAGCTCTATCAAACGAAAATAATAAAGAAATTCTTACAAACAGAATGGACCTCACTTTAAAGCAGACGCCTCAAGACAGTGCAGAGGAACTTGGAACCAGAGCTAAAGCATGACCTAATGTGCATTCAGATCTGCAGCAGATAAGAGTATACTGCTCTAAAAAAACATTATGCAAAATTTCCCATTACATTGCCCAACCTCTAGATTGCAGCTGACAAGGAATCATTCCCTACCCCACCTACATTAGTGGGATGATAAAGGTGGCATTTGGACGTAAGATCGGCAGCCAATATGCCAGTCTAGTTTCTGAGTGCACAATCTATGTGACCCACCACACCGGAATTCAAACTGAACCTTCCCAGATATTGCTGGCGTTCTAAAGGGCTATTTGCTGCCAGTGTTTTATGAAAATGCCCTTAGGCTTTTACACCATCTGTTGGCATGTGCCTAATGAAGGAAGACCGTTTAAAAAATAACGTCGGATGCTGCTGGCCTTACTGAGGTGATCACGCACAAGCACCTCAGTGTAGCAACCTGAAATATAATCTCAGCAACGCCTGTGAGAATTAGTTTGCACTCAGGTATATGTACATTTAAATAAAAATGGCATACAATTCTGCATGAGTGAAATTAGTACACATAATAAGTCATGGCAGGCTCAACTGACAGCTCAACCTCAAAGCATTCAGCATGTGTGCATCTGTAAGGGTTTTGAACATTGTGTCCAATGACGGAAGATAAGACTGGATTTATGAAAGAAAGGTTTGAAAGCAGTTGCTTGCATTTGAATAATTTTCCACTGTGTGTTCTACAATCTACTATGGCAGGTCAGATAGAAATTTTGAGAAAAGGCTTGGGGGCAAAGCTTGCACTTAAATGGCTTTTTCGCCAGTAGAGTGTTTGATTATGGCTACTCAGAAGTGCGTTCTCGGGAAAGACTTGTGGTGCAAAGCTTGCCTCCAAATGGCTTTTTCATCAGTGTGTGTTTGGTTATGTAGCCTTCTCAGATCCAGAATACGGAGCAAAGGCTTTTGATCACAAAAAAAGCTTGCGCTCAAATGGCTTTTCACCGGTGTGTGTTTCGTGTGTGCTTTCCAAGATCTGAATTCCGAAGAAAGGCTTGTGGGCAAAGCTTGCATGGCGGCTTTTCGCCAGTGTGTGTTAGAATATGATTTGTCGGATTTGGATCGTGATTAGGAAGGCTTTTGGGCAAAGCTTGCACTAAAATGGCTAACCGACAAAATAACCTTTTTGACAGAAAAGTGAGAATGACCTAGAAACCAGAGGAAGCCGTGATAACTTAATTGTTCACGGAATAAAAGATAGCGTAAAATATGAAAGCCACAACAGAAGTAAAAGAACTGATCCTTCAAAATATTTTCAAAGGAGAACCTGGGTATTACCGTTACCAGTGGATCCATGGGTTGTGGCGATCAATAGATGGTAAACCGAGAGCCTGTAATTTTCTGTCTGCTCGATTTTTATGAGAAAATCTAGTTATGCTCGTAATGCTTGAAGATTTAAGAGGTCGTAAGTGTTTACATCCGAGTAGGATCGATCTCGTACGAAAAGAAGTTCGAAATAGCAATAAACATTCTCGAAAGCAAGAAGGCTAACAATCATTACATTATGATAAATTAATAGTCAACAGCGAGGTATATGCCTGGGACAGAGTCAACATACCAACGAATAGAAAATATCACGCTCAGTTTCCCTTCAATAGCATGAATCGTAGCTACTACCCACGGAAGCACGCTGTGATAACAGAATTTATGTCGAAGCTTGAGGTACTGCTAATTACCTGTCTGTCGCCGCATTAAAAACAAAATTGACTTCGCTGAACTTATCGCTACGACCCAACGTAGCATTGTAACAGGCACTGAACCATGGCTAACCGGAGCGATAGCTGACGCAAGCTTTCCGCACAACAGTTCTCTCTATCCAGCAGATAGAACATTACCCATGGTGGTGGCATTTTTCTTACTAATCGCAAGCGATTTTCTCGAGTGCGCCAAGAAATGCTACTTATCCATCGTGTGAATCGGTTTGGTCTAAAATGTATCTAGATTCGGGGAAACCTAGCTGTCGGATGGTACTATCGGTCCCTTGGCACAGCGCATGAGTCATTGTTATCTCTATCTGACAAGCTCTCTTTGACTTTTCAAGTGACTATCTTGTACTTGGTGGTCGCTTTAATCTGCCTGATACAACGCTAGTGCTTGATAAGCAAATGTTAACTACCGGCTTTTCTATATTATACATAGAGTTCAGGTTTTTTTCGGTTTGAACCGATAAAAACCGATAAAAGTACGCCGAATCCATTTTCGGAAATTCGGTTTTAACCGAAAAAGGTCAGTTTGTAGGTTCGGCGTTTTCGGTTTAAACCGATAAAAACCGATAAAAGTACGTCTAATCCGTTTTCTAAAATTCGGTTTTAACCGAAAAAGGTCAGTTTTTTAGGGCCGCGTCGAGGTGGGTGGGGGAGGGGGGAGAGAGAGAGAGGGCTTTGCAAGGTTCGACATTGTGTGACGTCTTCGTGATTGCCCTCTTCCAAGGTTCAACATGCAACAAAAGAGGTCTTGGATTGGCCTTCGCGGGACATCTGTGTCCTTTCTGTGATCGGGCTTAGTGTGTCAAGTTCCCGGTCCTAAAAAAAAAAGTTCGGATGTGGGCTAGTATAAGGTTTTTCGCTTCATGCACTTCAGAGGACATCGAGGAAAGCCGTTAATACCTTTCTTAACACCCTCTCTCAAACTTCCCTGTGGTTAAAAACATAAATACAATGGATTTTTTTTTTGCCATTCCGCTGGTTTCTGTACGGTCATCACCTCAGACGGTCACGTCGTCAGAATGGGAAGGAAAAAGAAGCGCGCTGAAGATTATGCCCGCGAATTCCGCGATTTTGAGGTGTGTCCTGACGGAAGTTGTAGCGAAGACCACGTATGTATATGTGCCGTTATTCTTTGAGTGATCACAAATATCACAGCTACAAGGATCATCTGATCCGGTGTCCGATGGTGTTTCTTTCATATTCACCGAAAAAAAAACGGTAAACTTTTTTGGGAATAAATATACACCGAAAAAAAAACCGAAAATTGAATTTTAAAATAAACACCGAAAAAAGTACGCCGGAATTTAGAAAAAAAAATAAAAACCGAAAGCGCGTGAATTTATTATTATGCACGGCATTTTCCTCGGTTGGTTTCAAGCTTTGAATTGTCCCGAAACATCACTGAGCCAACCCAGAGTGAACCTCAAAAGAGCGAGTACACTAGACCTCCTTCTTTGTGATTCCAGAACGCCTTAGCACTGCAGTCCCACACCTTCACCGGGGATCAGCGACCATGAGATACTTACCGCAAGTAACTATATCGCAGTAACTGTCGTGCCGACAGAAACTGCCGTGTGGACAGATTCCTCGACAGTAACTCCCGTGTCAACCCAGTTGTTGCAAGTAACTGTCGGCATGGCTGACACTCTGCGCAGGGGTTTATTTGTACGGTCAGGGCAATAATGTCCCGGGTGAAGTGTTTTTAAATGCGAAGACGTGGGGCACCTTTCCCGTGAATGTCCCCGGACAAAGACATCAGGAGAAGAGCTTCCGTAAGGATCCGGTCCTGTCATCACCGTGATTGGACGCCGGAATACGGGACTGAGTTTCGTTTTCTTTTCTGTGCGTGTTTGCATTTGCACGTGTGCCCCCTGTGTGTAGGTGGATTGGCGGTGCTCGTGCAAGCTGGCGCAGGAGACGTTGTAAAAAAAAAAGAAAAGAAAACGAGAGGAGGACGGCGCGTGTGTGTGATCTTGTGCAGGATGAGAGGGAGAATTAGATTCGCTTGTAAATAGACGTGTTTTTTTTTTTCTTCCCCCTATCCGCGGAGTTTTTGGCTGCTTTTACTTTTCCTTCAGCGTACCATCAGCTGCCTCCGTCGTCAAGGTCCCGCGCGCAATCACGATGAACATCTTTTCTCACTTGGCTTTGCCAAACGCAGTTAAATCAGTTGCCAGAGCATGTCGGAAATCGAACTCCATTTCTGACGGCCTGGTTAAACTTTTAGGATCCGCCTAAACGTGATAAGTCACCTGGTCCTGATAGTATTCCCAACAAGGTTTTTAGAGAATGTGCTGGTGTACTCGCTGTCGTTTTTTTACGTTCTGGTTAGCAAATCCTCTATCAGATAGTGTGGGAGACGAGGGTGCAAGTCGACGGGGCTGAGGGAAGGTGACAGGCAGTCGGAGGAGAGAGCTCGAGCTGGCGCCGGGCCAGTGCGTGCTGCGCGAGGGAAACTCCGGGCCGGGCAGGGACGATGGAGCCGGGTCTGGCTGGTCTGCCAAGCATGGCGATCCCCGGAGCAGTCCACAGCCGAGGTTCCAGCCTGGACCGGCGGGAACGGCGAGCCCTGGACGCACACCGAGCTGGGCCACAACGATTCCCGGAGTGGTTCCGCAGCGAGACTCGGGCTGTGATAGCCGAGACAGCTAGCCTATGCAGCGGTGGCGTGGGAAGGACGATCCGCAGACCTAAACACGGACTCCGAATGCGAGCTCTGAACGAGAGGGCGACAGCCAGGGTTGGCTGACACTGTAGACTGCCGGCTTTCGGGTATGGGCAACCGAGAGGTACAGTAAACCAATTCGCTGTCTTCTCGTTGTATTGTGTCAAACCCCGGGAAATGGGCAAGTGAATGCCCGATTGGAGGCGGTTGTTATAGAGCGAGGATACCACAAAGAGATACCGCAAATGGCGCCTCCAACGTGGGGCCCGGTCGGTATGCCTCTGCTTCTAGTCGGACCTGGGGTTGTCTCGCGGATTTGTTGGGCGGGTCGTTCACCTAACGCTTACGGTGCCCGTTGAGACAAGTCTGTGGGAATTTCGGCGGTTTGTCTCACGGTAGAGATCAGCAGGTGTTTTCTCTCCTGTCAGAGTACCGGAAGGAATCGAAGAAGACGAAGGTTGCGGACGCGCTCCTACAAGCACCCCAGAATAGCGGTTGGGAGGGGGGGGGGGGGGGGGTAATGCAACCGGGGGGGGTTTACGAGAAGTGCTGGAAAGACGTAAGTCGTCTTCGCAGGAAAGAGGAGGGGCAGCGCATGCTCAGCTGGAAGGCAGGTTACTGGCAGGAAGGGAAAACAGCAAGGACTCATTGCAGATTTGGGATTTAGGCTTGAGGTGGTCGCGTAGAGCAAGTAAGCGCTTGTCGAGTCCAAGGATGCAGATGAGTTTTTGTCAGCTGGTGTCGGAAAGATGGCGGAAATAGCCAGTTGACACCGGGAAATTTGGCGCACGCGTTTGTCAGCGGGTGTCAGCAGGAAATCGCCGGGAATAGCCGTTGGCACGGGAAACATTGGCGGGCGAGATTGTCAGCAGGTGTTGGGAAAATTGTGGGAATAGCACTTGGCACCGAGAACGCTGGCGGATGAGATTGTCAGCGGGTGTAGGGAAAATTGCGGGAATGGCAGTGGACGCCGGGAACAGCTGGTGGACAGGGATTTGTTAGCGGGTTGTTTGAAAAATTGTGGGGATAGCTGATTGACACAGGGAACGCTGGCAGGCGAGTTAATGAGCCACTACGATTTGTTTGGCCGCTGACGACAGTAGGCGGCGTGACGGTAAGCTGTGCCGGGTGACCACGGCGCTAGGTTAACTGGCCCTGCAAATGAATGCCAAGGGGGTGGCAGCCATCGGCCTCGACTGGGCCGCTCCCCGCTTGAGCCGCTGCCGCCCAAACGAAGCAAGCGACCGCACCGTCTGGCGCTAGAACTTTGTCGTGTAAGATATGCCCATCGGACGGCCCGCCGAGGGTTGCATTGGCTCGTTGGCCTGCTGGCCCGGGCCGTCACTGGGGCCTCCAGGGGTGCTATGTTGCCCTTTGGACTCCCAGGAGACTAGGGAGAAGGAAGTGACGTAGGTGTGAATGAACGTATCTTAGCAGATGACGGTATCTTAGCAGATACCGTCATCAGCGACTCCACCAATCAACATCAAAGAGCGTTGTTGAGCGTCACTTTCTTCTCCCTAGTCTCTTGGGAGTCAAAACGCGCCTCCTCAGGAGCCCTGGGACTCGCTTGCAGCCGTTCGGCGGAGCGGGTCGTTCTCATCATGCACGGTGTCTTCGTCACCCGTCCCGGCCGCCAGGGCTTTCCCAGCCCCAACGCACGGTGGGGCCTGCGGATCGCACCCTGGAAAGCTTGCCAGGACACTTCTACCATCTGGACAGGGGCACGGCCCGGCCAGGCAGCCACATGGGAAGCACTGGGCCCACCCCGCCTCAACATCAACCCGCGGGCTTTATTTCACATCGTTAGCACCTCTGCGTCATCTAGCCGTCGTCCGTCCTCCTTGTAGATTATGTACAGACGCATACACTTGATCAGTTTCTAGAATTTATAAACTAAAAACGATCAGTTTCTAGTCCGGGATTCAGCAAAAATTGGTTATTACAATTGAATTTTTTAATATTGTTATAGAGTTGATTGTTACGTGTATGTCCTCTCATAATCATCATCAATAGAGGTGGCACCGCAGGCCTCCATGATACACGGGCTGTCGCTTTTCCTCGGTGCCACGGCTCTCCTGAGCCAGTAGGGATTATTATTATTGTTATTATTGTTTGTTTCCGCTGGGCCAAAGACGGCTTATTGCTTTGCGTCATCCAAATATCGACGAAGAGGCGGGGGGAGGACCCTTTTCCTTTAGGAGAGTGGATACTAGAAGGCTACGGAGGCGATTTATAGGACCCTTTTTCGACTTCACTGTGGCCGGTCATGGCTGTGACAGCAAGACTTTTAATAAGTCATGTCGTTCCACAACCTGGGTGGGGATGAGGGGATATACATTTGGGTAGGCTTTTAGCTGTCCAGCTTGCCTTGAGGCTCGAATGGTCCAAGCGGCCTTGCTCACTACGCTGCCCCCCCCCTACGAAGACCGATGAGTCTCTAGAGCCCGTACGCACATGGACGGAGCGGGACGCTGACCAGCCGATTCGCACTCGGTATATGTGGCCGTTGCGGAACGCGGGTATGGTATCTGACCATCTCACTGCGGGCCTTCGGGTATCTTCGTTTGTGCAACATATAGATTAGATTTACACTGTCTTACACCACCATTGCACGCTTTGAGCTAGCTTGTATCTGAAGTAGTTTTGCCGCATCACTTGCTCCGAGATGCAAGGGCCCCCAATGTGAAGACGCATAGCGTCGTGTCCTTGCTTTTAA
>JAZHYW010034860.1:0-19774 GCA_037355805.1 Ixodes ricinus | reverse complement strand
AAACGCCATGACGATGCGAGTTTTGGCTCTGCGCGATTCTCGCCATCGGATCGCAGCCTTGGCCGATATCCGACTTAGAGTGAAATGAGAATATAGTTAGCGATTGATAGCAGCTTCCCTACCTAAATTCATTCCAGGGATCACCCCTGTCATGCATGAGGACTGGCCTGATTCAGCGCCGTTGCTACGGGTGATCGGGCTTTGTGATGGTCATTTGTTGCCCGGGGTTTGCCCTGATTAGTACGTCGAAAAAAGGCGAGGTGGCGACGGAAGCAAAAATGGACAAGACGGCAGGATTTGGTGCTGGATCTGGGTCAAGCAAGAGGAAACTGAATGGGGTGCTTTCCCCCAAAAGGCTGGTTACACCATGCCTCCCCGGAGTCCCACGGCGACCCAAACGCCAAGCCATGACTGGCGCAGTCGGCAAGCAGGAGCCTCAGCTACGGAACCTTGGGGTGACGAGGAGGAGCAAGCGCTTCAAAAGCAAAACGTATCCTGGTGGAAGTGCTGCGGTTATTGAGCGCCAGATGCTAGCTCGCCTTTTCTTCGGTCCACCGAGGCATCGGATAGAGCGATAGGGGCATGTCTGCCCAGAGTGCAGATGACGGGGAAAGTCACCCGGTGGCGAATCTCAGTAAGATAACTAACTTCTCTACAAGCCCGGTGGGCAGTAGCCGAACGTGGAAGCTTACGCGGTTGTGTGGTGCCTTGGGTCAGTTGAAAAAGTGGCTACGATTGGGGCGGAGGTGGAAATTCGCACCGACCACCACCCTTTAGCGCATTGTTTGCCTTGCCTTCCCCGTCAACTTCGTCATGCTCTTATTGCTGCTTACTTTATTATTCGGCACTCGGGCCGTAACCAGCCGCGTGGCAGCGCGTCCGGGCGTCCGTTCCCGCTGCCAGGCAATAGGTGATCGAGTTTTAGTGTTTCTTCTTTCGAGCCCAACGGTTCCGAAAATGGCGAACGGTGCAGCCGGTCCGTTCCCGCGAAACCGTACGTGAAATTGCATATTTTAGCGAATCGTGAAACTGGCGCAATCGTGTAAACGATGATGTATGATCGTGTTTGACCGTGCCGCCACCTTCTAGTAAACATGGCGAAACATTCTGCAACATGCAAATCCCGTGGCGGCTCGTTTTTCCGGCCTACGACCGATGTGGAACAAGACGACCGACGTAACATTTGCCGGTCGGAATTTCAAGAACTGCAGAATCTAGAAAGAGTAGAAAGTATCTGGAACGACCACAAAGGTATGTGGTGTGTTTCCGTCATCTTGAACTTGAATTATCGTTTACGTTGTGTGCCGTCGAACCAAATTATCTCGTCTGCTCTTCGCGGGTCGCCACGGCAGCTAGTCTGCCCGCAGATCGCGAAACATTTACAAGCAAGCTCAGTTTGACAGCATTCACGATCGCTTACCATTATGAGAAGTCCTAGAAATCATTTGGTTCAACCTATCAAATGAAGCGCGCACTATACAGCATGCAAATTGCTCCCGCTGTCCTAAGCTTAACGCTCGGCTGAGTCGGCAAAGTCAGTTGCCAAACCGACCGCCATCTTTTTTACCCGAGTCGTGAACGGTGCTGGCTGCGTTGCGGTGATGGACTCCAGCGGCGGGAATGGGGAGAAACAAAACGAGAAGAGGCTCCCAGCGCATCGAACGACTCTCCGCGCGCATGCGCAGTGGCGTCGCCGGTGCGTTCGAGGGCGAACGCGACCGGTGTATGAAACGAACTGCTAAAAACTCCCTTATTATGCGAATTTGCAGCGGCTCTCTGATTCCACGGCGGGTCAGCTCGTACAGGTTCCCCCACCCGCTTTCCCGCTTTTAGCCCCCCCCCCATGAGCTTGGTTCCTTTCGTTGCGTATCGCTCTCCTGTCCAGTCTCACGCAGAACGCTGACGATTTTATTTGTGTGTGTTCTGTGCAGCGCATCTCTCTCTCTCCCTCCCTCCCTCCTCCTCTTTGCGTATTATCGCTATCTCACCGCTTCAGCTGCAGTAATTTATGTAGGCGGCTGTCAGTGCTGCACATAAATGCGACTGTGATGCTGTTCTTGGCAGTAACAGTGTACGACGCGTTTTATGGTAATGAAGGTGCAGAGCAGAGCGTTCGACTTTGCGAGGTCGGGATTCGCTAAACAGGCTACGTCACCTCTTTTTATTCTGCTTTGATTTGTAGTACTCCCCAGTGGTTTTCTATGCGGTGTGTGGCATCTCTTTTAGAGCCCAAACATAATAGGCATGTGCGCGACGCAACTGCCGAAGTTGGTCCGGTGAAAATCGGTTTCTGAACATAATCGCGCTAGTATATGTTTTCGTGCTTGAGAGAGTATTAGAAGAAAAAAAAACACTATAAGTTAGTGTAAGAAATTATTTAATTAAAATATTTGGAAATTAAACCATTTATGCGTCGGAATATATGAGTACATTGATGTGTTTTCTGAGTCGAGAAAGCAAACAAATCTCGGAATCATCGAAGATGTTGTCGAGGCTTTTGCTCGAAGCTCGGCCAATGCAGGCCCCTGTCACCGGAACCACGCGGCTTAGTGGGACTACAATGTGGTATTTTCACAATCGCCATGACAATAAGAGCGTAACCCTCATTCGCACCTGTTTAAAAGCGTTGTGCCCTTTGAAGCCCAATAGCATATTTACGATTGTTTGATGAAGTGAATCAGTGTGAATGGTGTCACCTGCATTCCGGGAATGAAGGATATATCGTTGTTGAAGACCTCAGTGAAGAGCCTAGCTCCATTTTCGAATGTTTTCAAGCATGAGGCAGACCACCGACCAAGAATGGCGCAACGCGCCAGGACAGCTTTTTGCGCGCTTTTCGCAAGAGAAGTTCGACTGAAGTCCTGTCGTGACATAGATAGCGGAGACAATTGGGTGCTAGAAAAGACTGGGGAGTTATAAGAACAAGAAGTCAAACTACAAAGGCATAGAAACAAAAACTTCAAAATCGTCTCGACAGTTTTTTAAAAAACGCAGCAAAAAGTATTTATTTCGTGTTTTTCTTTTCGGTGTACGTCGCATAGCTAGAACCCAACCCTCAAAAAAGAGTCCCCAGTCACCGCCATTAATACTCACCGGCGTAATTCTCTACCTCTCAGCTTAACGCAGCAACTTCGAGCTTGTAAATCCTAGGAAAGAAAGAAGCAGAGATGCCCTGCGTAAGAAGCGTGGAATTTCCGTTCATGGGCGACGCCTGCAACATACGCTGCATTTTATCACAAAGCACGACAAAGACAGCGCTTTAACATCGTGCAAGTGGGGTTCTTTGTTTGTTTTCGTCGCGAAGATAAACTGCATGCTATTCAAAATCGTCTAAAGCTCCGAGTTTGGGAGTCGTTAGATTTCGCCAGACATCAAGCGTCAAAAATGCCGCCATCTTGCGCAATATGTTACAAAACGTTCAGTACGACGTAAGAATGTTTTGTTGTTGCGTCAAACACTTCCACGAGCGGCTTGGCTTTCCCATGTTTTCGAAATATCCGTTTTCATGCGCCGTCGTCAGTACGCTTTAATACAAAACTTTGTTATTATTTGGAGTAACATGAGGCGTATGGCAAAGATAGCGAATATGTGAAGTCTCACATATCTTTTATCAGCGGAATATGTGACAAAAATCGATTCTAACTGCAGTGACCATATATTTATTTTCTTATTTTTAATAATGTAAACAAATATTTTGAGGATACGAGGTACGCTTCAACGACTAAAACAGGTGGAAAGATGATCGATCTTATTACAACCACTTAAATATGTTCACTTGAAATAAAGAGACTAACAGCAAGATTAATTTTAGTGCTATATATCCTATTGTATATTTGATCGACGTATAGTACGCTATGATTTATTCCGTTAGTTATAAACTTGCGGAAGTGCACACTTCTTCTGTTTGTGGGAGGTCTGCCTAAAGCAAAGAAGCTATAGATGATGGGACCATGCATCATATTATTCAAAAGCTGCGGTGCTAATTAAATCTTCACTTTGGATCGGCTTCCTGTGATGTGGCGCAGCTCTTGGGAGATCTTGAAATTTACATTGCAAATCTTACCAGCATCTCTGTGCTTTGCAGTTACAGTTCGAAAAACGAACCTAGTATTCCTACACATCGTCAAAAAGCTTATCGTGCATATTGAAAGAACCTTCGTCGGAAATTATTAATTCTTTCAGAAGCAGCTGGAATATTATTATTGATTCCTTTGCGAAATCCTGAATTTTATTCCTACGAAATGAAGCCTTGAAGATTTTAGTTACCCTCGTTCTCTAAGGACGTTCGCTGACAAGTTTGCGTTACATCGTTCAAATATTCTAAGAAATGTGTTTGTTCTTCGAAGAATTTAATTAATTGTGATATACGCGCATCGCATGTAGTGAATTGTGCAGCTCCTTTTACGAATTGCATCAGGTCGTCCTAGTGTGTGCATTCGGCCCGCAGACATTGGGACGTGGCAGTTCATCGCGCGGCAGTTATACAGGAGAGCCGCCCTCCTTTAAGAGCTGGGTCTGTCTTCTAGACACCTTTGTACAAAGTATCCTGCTAATATTTTATATCAGCTTCAGGATGTTGTTTATTGAGTTCTAGTTTGTTTTCACCATTTAATGCCAAAACGTGGCTGATCTGGAAGGACGAATGTGTAACTGAGCGAAGAAATACAGCAGATATAGTTTTGCTACGTGGTACTGGGTGTTTATTCTCCACCCGATTCGGTCTTTTGTGTCTGCAGAAATCCGCAAACTAAAGCTGGGTTCCATATAGCAGCCCAATGGGAATTAATTGATGATTTAACTTATTAGGCCATGGCAAAAGTGCAGCGAAAAACGTATGGTAAGATAGCTCCAAAGGTTGCTTGGGAACTGTGGCTATTCTCGAGCCGACTGCTTCAGGCTAAAGATTCCTTTAAACAAAAGAGGTTGAAGGGATACTAAACCGAAATCTGGATTCCACAAAACACGCGGCAAAATGCGCGCAACGGGATACTACAAACACCAAAACATCAGTCATACAGCGATATCTCGAACGGATGACCGTAATTTTCAAAAAAAGGAGGCGCATTTGATAGAAATGTTTGCGTCTTGTTTCTTCGAGAAGGAGAGGGAACGGCCTCGCGCCTCTTCTCCCTCCTCGCTGCCTTGAGGGAGCGAAGCGAAGAGAGAGGAAACTAGATATCTTCACGTAACGCGCCTCGTCGGCCTGGTTCAATCTCAACCTCTTTTTTTCAAAAATACGGTTGTCCATTCGAGATATGGCCTTGCGAGTGGTGTTGTAGGGACTGTGGAGTCCCGCCTACATCTCCTGCATTGTTTTCTTTTAAATCTAAATTTCGGTTCACCATCCCTTTAAGCTAATAATTTTGTCTCAGAAAGAACTTCATGACCACAGTTAAGGAAACAAAAGAACATAACTGAATAGTGTTCCGCTTATTTTAGAACTCTGCTCCACAATATGCCAAATCAACCACAGAAGAAAAAAAAAGTTTGAACACACCACCAACGGGTCTTTCCCCGAAGCGCAGCAAGCCTTTGACAGCTTCCAAGCCCCAGGGAATTCGAAACTTGTTTCCCATATTCTTCCGTTATTCTTGCTTTCCTCATTTCTACATCACTACTTCCTTTCTTCCCCAACCCGCAGTCCAGAAACTTCCGAAAAGCCGCTAAGTGATCCGAATGTCCCCTCGCTGAACCAGAGCGGCCATCACTTCTTAAAGACTGCTTTCGTCGCTCAATAAATAATTGCCTGCTAAACCAAGACCCCTAACGCAGACCATCACTAAAACATGCCCCATCCCAAAGTATCGCCGAAAGAAGGAAGCTACGAAAAGGCAGATCGCTGACCACCAGCCACTTAAAGCTGCCCTCTCATTCGCAACATTCTGTCACCTCCAGCACGAAAGAATAGCTCTTCCCGACATTGAAAGTTCCAGGGTACGTCGAGCGGGATACCATTCATTGACGTCACTGCGAACTCAATTACTCACGAAGACTTATCCAAATCGAATTACCTGTTGACGAGACGGGCTTGGACTGACGCCTTATACATTCCTTCACGCGCCTCACGTTCAGCGTCAGTAGTATACCCGGACGTTCGGTAAGGTTTTGGGCAATATAATTGCGGGCGGAAAATGGCCGACGAAATAACAACGTTGAAAAATGAACGTTTAATAAGGCTAACTTGTGCCTACAAACTAAAACACAATGCATAATTAATCCTGCGTTCACGACGGAGGGGTGTTGGCGACGAAGCAGCGCGTAACCGCTGTATGTTGTTTTTTTACACAAACGGTACGTCCAAGAATGCAGTGAACCAATCAACCGATGGCCGACGAAAATGAGCTGGAACGTTTCAGAAGAGTTCAAAGTTTCAAACGAAAGACCCGGGCAAAGTGGTGTTAAAACACCGTTTCTCCGCATCCGGGCAGCCGCGTGCATTGTTACTAACTCCGCCACGGAAGGCGGTAATATGTTGAGCAGTAGTAGAGCCAGCACGATTTACTTAATTATCCAACCCAACCTACACCACCCAACCTACCAATTATCTGAATACTCAAAATATAACTCCTAACATCAACACCGAAGAAATCCGATCCTTTTTCAAGCGTGTAATTTGATGACTTTGATCGATTAATCTTCTAGTCTCCTGACGTATGGATAGATGTGTGCTGTTTGCCATAAGCTCATAATTTATATATCATTGCTTAATCATGCTCTCTATATCTCTGAATATGTGCGCTTTTGTTGTGATAATCATAACTTTTTATTGAACTGTTAGAGCTGAATTTGCTCCATTCTGCAATGTCATATTTTGAATTGCTCGGTCTGATCATGGCGCTATTTTTGTTAACCGAGCTTGTATTTTTTTTCTTTTTACTTTGTGTTCTTTGCAGAGCTGCCACTTCTGCTGATTGTAGGGAGAGGGCCGAGGACTCGTCAAGCTGCATTTATGCAGCGTTTTTCCTCGGTCTCTTTCTATCATGGATGTGATGGAGAAATAAACATTTGTAATTATTATTATTGTTATAACCTCCTCAAAATTACGAGGCAGCTGTCCGCGTTATGGCAAAATATGCATCTGAAACTTCTCCATTTGGCCGTTCTTTTTTCGTGCGCCCATGTGATTGGGTCGCTATGGTCACTAAGTTCTTTAGCGTCTCATAGTCGCTCCGCAGCCAATGATATTCCGGGAACTATCAAATATAAACGCTGAAGAGCCAATCACAAAGAAAGAAGCGTGAATGTGATGATTAGTCGCTCTCCTTTTGTGCACCCCTGTGATTGGCGCTCTATAATGCTCAGCGGAACGATAGACGAGCGGCTACCTGCATATTCAACAAGTGCGGGATATATATAGTACGTGAAAAGAAAACGTACACTCCTTGGCGTCCGCAAGGCTCGCGGGTGCACTAAACACGCCACAAAAATACATGAACACCAAAAAATTTCACGCACAAAAAGCCGAAAAAGCGGTGCGCGGTCGTTGATTTTTTGTCACGCGTCTGGAAGGTCGTCAGCTATAGGAAGTTCCTGATACATAAAACCGTATCTGGATGAAAATATTCACTTCGTAAACAAAGAAAATAATAATGAGAGAGAGGTTCAAACAAAGAAAAGTAAAAACCAAAATCGTGGCAGATAATATTAGAGTTGAAGAGTTGAGTCTGCCCCACACTCGGCCTGACTTCGGGGCACGACACGATATTTGCTGGTCCCCTTTTTCTTTACAGCGATAGCTGTTATCTGCTCTTCGCACCACTGGAAATTATAGACATAGTAACCCTGGAGCTAGGGACAAAGGACGGACAGACACCTGTCTGTCCGTCCCTTTTGTCCCTCAGCTGAAGTGTTACTATATGTCTATCCTAAACCAGCTCGCCTGCCAACTTGCTTTAAGTGGAAATTATGTCCGTTGTCGATCGTGTAGTAGACGATGTTGCAGTAACTGTAGTTGTGTATGTTTTAGTAGTTCATGTCGCAGCGGTTGTTGTTATAGTTGGCGGTGTAGGGTGTCCGTCGTTGATGTTGCCAGATCCTGGAAAAAGATCGCCGCTCACTGCGGGAATTGAACCTGGGTCCGCTGCGTGCGAAACGGAGGCCTTACGACTGCGTCACGCCGTTGCTCCCCCCCCCCCAAACACGTTCTATATTTAAAATCTTTGAAGCACTCGATATCTATTGCATGTGCTCTCAAAAAAAAAGAAAAGAAAACATAACGAAATGTTATTGTAGCACTGTCAATGCCAAGAGCTTGTGCAGGGTGGTGCGCTTTCAAGCACTCCGGGGGAAAAAAGATACAAAAGAGTTTGGAATTGTCAGATATCTATATTGTTCCGAACGCTTTTGTTCACGCACCCCACAGTGCATGAACACGACGCCGGTTCCCTAACGGCTTCGCCGTGATTTGTTGCAGCTATCGCTGTGGCTGCACTGTGGATTAACGCCAGACTGCTCAATATTTTGTGCTTTAAAATTTGTTCCACGAAAGCGAGAGAGAAAAAAAAACTGCAAGCAATTTAAATTAACAATAAGAACAACATTGATAAGAAAAATGGTGTTTTGACGGAAAGCAGCCGTGTGGTGTTTGGGGGATTGCCGCCGAACGGACTGGCACGCTATTAATAGACCATTTGCTATATTACCCAAGCATCAAGGAGAATGCAGGGATTGGTGTTCCACGCGCCACACGCGCACGCCTTCCCCCGTATTAAAGCTTCGAAGTAAATAACCAAAATAAAGCGTTGACGAACGCGCGTGCAAGATACAATTTGTTTTAGGTTTTTGCTTTAGAAAAGTTACTACTGCTGAGGCCAGCACGTGCGGCGCGTGGAACACCAATCCCTGCATTCTCCTTGATGCTTGGGTAATATAGCAATAGGTCTATTGACAGGACTTGTGCTTTGTATCGGTCATTGAACCCAAAGACTGGGGTGGTGTAGGCTATTTTGACACTGATAGAGCTTTGCGTGTTCCATGCTGTTTAATCTTTTTTTTTTTAAGGGTCTAAAATTTTTAGTTATTACGTCAGGTCTAAACGCGTATAGAAGAAATTCCGAGAACGACAAACGGGCATCTAAAGACTAAAAAAGAAAAAACGTTTAGCCTCTTTGTTTTGGTAAAGAAGAAAGAGCAGCGGAGCTGTACTATGTGCCGCCATCTATGAGCGACGGCAGCAACCAGAAAATCGGAAAGGCGCTTGTCTGGTTGCCGCCGTCGCTTATAGATGGCGGGAGCTGTCCAGGGGTCGTGTCGAGATTTATTTGTTTACGACCACGAAACTGAGGAAACAATTCTTAACAGCTCCGCTAAAAAAAGAAAAAAAATCATGTACTTTACCGGAGCTCTTTATGGCTTAGTTTTCTGCCGAAGCCGCGTGCATGCAGGAATTATATTTATCGCTTCGTAGCGCCCAGTATAACGATTTAATCAAAATTTCCCTAAAAAGAGGTTCAAAGTATATCCCTAAACCACATTATGCTCCCAAAACATTATATGAAAATGGTTGGTTTAAACGAATTAGTTAATTAGCTAAATCATTAACCTATTGCTGTTTCTTTAGTTCTTTAGTGGCTCCCATAGCCACAAACCGAAACCTACAGTTAAAATGTATAATACAAATTCCTCTTAAAAAAAAAAAGAACTGCCCTTTTCTTAAGAAAAAAAAATTGTTTTATACTGTTTTTATGAAAAATTGTCGTTTTTTTGTTTAAACACGTTCAGTTTGTATTTTTGTTTGATAAACGTAAGCTGCGTTTCGAACATTTGTGCTATTGTTTCTTATGTTTCAATTGACTCATGGTTGGAGTCCTTGATACTAAACAGAAACAGCCAAAATGACGGTTTGCTTCCTAAAATCATGAGCTTCTCCTGCACAAGCCCTTTCTAGAAATACTGGGGGTTTCAAGGAGCGGCCAGGCTCTTAAATCCACCACAGAATTCGGTTTCTTAACCTATCGCGCGACGACTTTGTGCAGCGTTGCCCACAGATGGTGCATTTCTTTTGTAAAATTTGCAAAGAGCGGATTGCCTGAGGATAAAGTAAAACAAAAAGTCTTAACTCCTAGGAAAACGCAGCGAAGCCACCTGTCTTCAAACCATAGGGCGCTGCCCTATCGGTTGAAAACCGGTTGCTTCGCTGCATTTCCATAGGAGCTAATTAAGTCTTTTTCTTTATTTACTTTTTTTCTCAGGTAAATTTGCTCTTTGTAAATTTTACAAAGAATATGCACCATCCGTAGGCAACGCTGCACAAAGTCGTACCGCGATAGGTTAAGAAACCGAATTTTGCGGTGGATTTAAAGAGCCTGGCCGCTCCTGGAACACCCAGTACATTTGAAATAGGAGTATTTTGTAGCGGAGATGACTCACCGCTAGTGTGGGGTTCTTTTGAAAAGGAGCTACGGTACTTCATATCAGATATATTTCGCCCGAACAACGAAAAACCGGAGCATCGGTAGGGACGAGACAAAAGCAACCACATTTATTATTTCTGGAGTTTCGTTTTTGTGCTTGTCCTATCCGTTTCCACTATTTAGCGTTGTAACGTTTTTGTTAAATAAGCTTGCTTCTATTCTTACCATAACCCCGCTGCCCAACGTGGCAAACGTTACGTGCGTTAGCGGTCAGGGCATGTCTAATTTGTTTTTTCACAACATATTTTTTCGGTTTATTGTTGCGCGACTTTAGTGGAGATCATTTTTAGTGGAATAGGGGTTGCTTGACATTAACAACAAAAGATAAACGTGCCGCGAAATAATAAACACCAGAAGCATCCAACCATTTCACAATGTGTTAAGGTTTTTTTTCTTTTTTTTTCAGGAAATTAAGGAATTTACAAGACGCTCCTAGCATTTCTAAAAAAAAGCATGTTAATGGGGAATGCAATTGACTTTTAAAATTCAAACACTATATACACTCGGTTAATATAATATAATATTTCGACTACGAAAACAATATCAACATTTTTCACAATATACAAAGTGAATAAATATTACACTTCGCCAATCGGAGAGCCTTCATTTTCCCTTAACCTCCTATTCCAAGTCGATCAGTATTATGGCAAGATAAAGAAGCATATACCTTATAAGGCAAAATCGTGTGCTTCCCTATTTCAGATTGGTAACTGCTTTTCCTTTTGAAGATTACAGTCTTGAATAAGGTGAATTGAAACTATCGAGCACCGACCTAGACATGCCGGTGGCCGTATTGATCAGCACGCTGTTTACAAACGAGCCCGCCTGTGCCCACACCAGGTGTGGGAACTGCGCTCGCGCAGAAACCATATTGTCGTGAGAGAAAGCGTCCGCGCATGCGCAGTACCGACAGCAGCACCACCACAGTGGCGTGACGTCAGGGTTGAGTTGGTGTAGACCCGAGACAGAAAGTTGAACTGGCACCATGAGTACTTTATGGGCAAGACTGAAGCGACACTGCATCTCAGCACGCGTCATTTTCGCGTACTTGGAAACACCGATGCAAACAGTCTCGTCGATTTTCGCTACCGTACTGCCGCGCATGGTGCTAGTTTGATTACATCTGGGCGCGTAATATCAGATACTAAAGCGTTGCTCGGCATGAAAAGGCTTACTAATGTAATGAGGACCCCGCACACTCTTCCTATGCATTTCTCCCAATACTTCATGTTCTCATTTTGGGGCGGTGCCACTGATCTTTTGAGCTTACATCGACTATGAGCATACTGTACAATGCGTCTTCTGTTCCAGTTTGGAGCGTAATGGCTAAATCCATCAGGAAATAAGGGCGTACAGACTTCTCGGTCATATGCGTGTTGAGAAATGGTTAGAACCAAATACGGAATATCTATCGCCAAGATATATCTTGTGCATACATTCTAGTCCAACGAGATCGGCCGTTTGATATACAGAGCCACTTAGCTTGTTCAACTTATCAAAACAGTCTGGAGTATTAATAATAAGATGAACGTTGCGAATCTAAGAAAAACGACGAAGCATGATCTTTCAATGATTTAAAATTGACTTTTAGGTCCACATGGACATCAGGTCCACATTGGAATCGGAGGGATGACAATCATCCTCCAAGCAATTTTGTTCTCAGACCTTTAAGCCAATTGAAACGTCTATCCAGAATTTCTTCATAGGCTACACGCGTGTTTATAATCACAACCGAAAAACGAATAGTCACATAAAGTTTTTCAATATGCGTTAATTATGAAGCCCTAACCCAGTGCGTTCGACAGAAACGTGACGGAAACAGCTATCGTGCAGACTTGCAAAGTGACACATAAACAGATTATACAAACAAAGGCGTGGAGCTCCATTTATCATGGGATCTAGAGATAAAAATATTAATGCGGGTCGTTTATGTCACACCCAAAAGTAAAACGCCGGCCTCCGTCGGTGCTTAAAATACGAAATACGAGTGCGGCGTTTCTTCCTGTGCCATTAGGACAGTCGTGTGGTCATCCACAACAGAGTTCCACTTCCTCTATGGGCTTGAAGGGCGACTGCACTCGCGAAGTATGCTTCTAAGTTGCGGCGTTCGTTTTTAATATTTAGGTTCCATGGGGTAGCCAGAAAGGTCTCAACAACGTCTGCCATCTGCCAGTAGCACACGGATAATTAATATGAAATGCTTGTATTCATCCGTGTCTGGGTCTATTATGAAGAACCCGCTTGGTCACAGTAGGGCGCGCTCTAGGTGGGATTTAAATCTACTTAGCGACAACAAGAAAACAAGTATATGCCTAGCACGCGATAGTTTCAACTCATCTAACGCAACTTGGTTTTTCCATAAAATACATGGATAGTTATATAAAGCTAAGGAACTGCCTCGACTCCTAGAACTTTCGCTGGCAAAAAACGTATGTCGCCTAAATTATTCTTCTGCCTAGACACTTTGCCTAGACATTACTGAGATGACAATTTTCGCGCGTGAATTTTATCGACTTCTGCCAGTACACTTGAGTTCGTGCAAATGGGCTGCTGTTAAGGACGCGCGGCGAGGTTGCTCAAATGGCCATCCAATCTTCCTAGAATCCCCATTACTAGTAAAATAAGAAATAGGGCATCTGTGTTTATCCCACTTACGATCTACACACAAAATACAAAACAAAAACACGATGTCACAAACCAGATTCTGAATGATTTTGGGCATTCTAAGTCACTAGCCTTATCAAGTAAATGTGCCGAAATCACGTAATATCTACTGGAACATCTATGGCACGCGAGGAAAAAGCATTGAAGCAATGAAAAGCAAGAACAAATATTTAATTGTGTTTGGCATTTAAACTTTGATATGGTCGTTAAGCTGTTCAAATCTAATTTTATTTAAAAATAACTTTAAGAGATTAGATTGAGTGGCATGCACTCGTGTTACTTTGATTTACGTCATTAGATAGTACACTTGGGGTATAATTTTACTCTAGTTCGGGACAATATACATTTATCACAAATACTCGGACAGTACTAGCGAGTCAAGGATAACATGAGTGTTTATTCAACATTTCAAAGACAATCTGAATAAAATTTATATCCGCTGTCAACGAATCACGAAGAATGACTGCGTTTACTGGGGTGTCAAAAACAAACAAAGACTAAATAATATAAAGGAATGGTGAAGAACACATTGTGCAACTCGTTCTTGAGATCCATATTCTGTCTTACGTCACCCGTTTTTTTTAATATTTAAAGCACTGCAAAAGAATACGACACCCAGGTCATCATTAAAGCCCAGCACCTCCTCTCTTTACGTTTCACAACACCCCTAAACTCCACCCTGGATTTAACATATATATCTTGTAAAGCTGAATAAGTAGAAAAAGGTAAAGGCGTTGAAATGATTTATGCTACCTTCAGAACCCATACGGTCAAAAAGAAAGAAGAAAAACATGAGTCATGAACAGATTCCTTAAGCCGGCCGACTGTTCAAGAAAAGTAGCAGAAATGGCGCAATCTGCCAGTTTTGGCTCGTCAAGGACTTTAGAATTTCAAACTGACAACTTTGATATTCATATATTCATTTTTAGTTTCATGTGAACTGTTATCGATTGGGCAACTTCTTTAATGCCCGGAATGCTGGACGTTTTGGGATAGTAGCACTGTCCCAACGATTAATGCTTTCCCAAAACGTCAACATTATTTTATCACTGTTTTTTCTCTTTCTTCTTTTTTATTTTTAATTCTAGAACTCATCGAGGCAGCAACGCACTGCGCACCTCGAACGTCTCACCAACACGGCCACCGGCAGACACCTACTGGATAGCCTTCGCATTGCAATATGAGAAGACCTTCGGAGACAAGCTCTCGATCCCCGCCTAACTACGGAAAAGCATCCACGTTCCACCCATTCCCAAGATTATGCACCCACTATAGAATGAGAAGCGCAGAGAGCTGCGAGCCCAGGTGCTCGAGAAACAAATTGGAGAGGATTCGCAGGTCGTTTATACAGACGCGGCCACTTACAAACAGCGTGGAACTATGGTGTCGGTCGTCACTGACCACTCGGGAAAAGTGCTTGCCACCTGCCTCCGTCCAAACCAAACACCCGGAGGAGGGCGAAGAACTCGTCCTAGCGCTAGCCCTAGCGACTCCCAGCCGGCGATCCGCAACTTTGCGCGAGGAAGTATTTTCGGCGCGGAGCTAAGGGTCCTTAGCCACCCCGACACGAGCCAAAACGCCAGAACCACCTTGATATAGACGCCCGCACACGCGGCATTAGAGGGCGACGAACGGGCCAACGAGGCTGCTCGAGATCTCACCGACCGAGAGCCCCCGCCACCCGGCCCACATTCCACGGAGAACTCCAAAGTTCGTCTCTGTACTTACCGATAGGTGCTCGATCACTACAATGGGGGAAAGACGGACGTACCCGGCTGCCGACCGCTCGCTCACCAAGAAGCAAGAAGTCGCGTGGAGACGTCTCCAAACTAACAGTTATCCTAAACGACGTCTCTACAGGCACTTTCATCCGAAAATACATGACGGCAGACGCGAACACTGCCCCGAGCTTGCGGGCTTGGCTCACATGCTATGGAAATGCCCCAGTATACAGAGCCAAGACTTTAGTAATTCAAAAGACACATTTATTATCACCAGTAAAGAGCAATGGGATACCGTGCTGCTTAGCGAAACCCTGACGTCCAACAGTGGACCGTCCAAAAGGCCGAAGACGCCGCCAGGAGCCAAGACATCTTGGCCGTCGTCTAAGGCGCCACAGGCAAGAATAGGCCTCTTCTTTGGACTCAAAAGTTATTTCCTTCTCCTCCTCCTCCTCGCCTTCCCGCGTGTTCTTTCTTGTTTTTTTTTTCTTGTATTTTTTTATAATGGCAGCAGGATTGTTAGTGTTGGCACCGCCCGGTTTATTGTGTGGGCACCCTGGCAGCAACCGAGCCCAGTTGCCCGACTGCGGGGCACAGGTGGCGAACTTTCCCACGTAGCGGCGGAATCAAGCCGGCCACGCGCACATCGCGTGCGTCGCCTTGAAAAGGCGGATCAGAGGCGGCGCACGGACAGTCGCTGGCTGGACTCAAACGCCGCCGGTGCTCGTTGGCTTTCTGCTAGTATTCCTCACCGTCTCGTCCATGTCCAATGAAATGTCAGTTTCTTGTCGAAACCGTTGGCTGCGTGTTATTCCTCCCGCCAAGGTCTAGGGCTATGCAGCAAGGCAAACCGACCCACAATGGTCAGCATCCCACCTGGTTGACTAGAGCAGAATTCGGCTTTTACGATGGAGGATTGGTGTTCACCTGGAGTTGAATTTATGCCTTGAAAATAACATTGGTAGTTTGATATCGAAAAATGAGCTTCCCAATGAAGTTACTGATTTAGTACGAAAAATCACAAATGAAATACTGCAAACAATAAAGATAGGTCATTTAAGTAGAGGTATCATGACCTATCCTTAGGGCCAACTGAATTTATGTTTGGAACTGAACATTTGTAGCGTGTGACGTACCCTATGGCGGCCAGTTATCACTCAAAAACAGTGATTTCCCTACACCCCTCTCCCTCTACGGGCGTGTACCCTCCTCCCTCTTTGTTTATCCGAAGGCACCCCTTAATTTACAACGACTCCTCTATTCTCAATGCCCCCCCCCCCCCTAAAAGTTTAGACACCCCTGCTAAGTTTAATTCCTGGGAAAACCCGTGGCTGAAAAACAACAAACAAATAGCACCTTAACTGGAAGGATATTTTTGTTTACCTTGGATAGAAAAAGAAAACAAAAACAGTAAGCTAAAAATGTTTTCTTTTGTTTTGTAACAACAAAAAATTATCTCATCACATCAAAAAACCTGCCAGTAGAAGCAACGTGACCGTCAGAATTTCTGTATTAGGTGTTGGATTTATTTAGGGATTAAACCAATTGAATCGGGAAACTGACTAGGCTTCTCGCTCTAAAGGTTCAATGATGCTCTTTTTTGCTTGATGCATCAGGCGTCATGAAATGATAGTCTAGGCTACTGTTTTCTGCAATTGTCTTGACACCGTCCGTCTTTTAAAGGACAATATGGATGAACACGAGCTTCCACGTTATACATTTTTCTTCTATGCTCGTTTATGTGTGGTTCTCACGAATTAACATTTTCTTGCAGTTCCAGGGTAGATCTTTTTAATACAGTTCACTTCCAACCCCGTGTCTATGGGAGGCCGCACGGAAATGTGGCCCCTTCAGGGGAAATTTGTTTTTCCTTCGCAAATAGAAACCTATACTGCCACGACTTAATGTCCTCGATAGATATTGCAGTTTCATTCTTTTTATAGTATACATCAGAGGAAATTCTTAAAGTTTTGTCATAATTATAATTTTGGTTATTGGGTTATCATATTTTCAATTCCTAAGGTGTCTTATTCTGATTTTATGCGTATATTTTGAACCATAAAGATGTAATTCCAAAGGCTTTTTTTTGATTTCTGCAGAACACAATTTTACAGCCTGACGAATATAATTTTTCTTTCTTTGGCTCTCGGTATTTTTGCTAAGACGACCGTTATAACCTTTCATTTTGACTCTACACACGTTCAGTATAGGTGTAAGCAATTGGTAGAGCACAGCGAATGTTGTTAATTTATTCATATTCCCATGGAGGCCCTAAAAAACGCCTCAAACAATACATTTAGCGTAAAACAAATAAATGAACAGGCACATTAATTTCTGCTCCATAATTCTGCATATTTTTGGAATTAAAGATGGCTCTTTGTACACCGGGTCAATCAAAAGAATGTCTTCTAACTTGGAAAAAAAATTATGAGACGTTTTATCTCTTGGGGGAAAAACATTCCCAACGATATTTACATATTAGAGTTATGTCTTAAACCGTTGCAACTCTTTTATACATCAACATAAAAAGACAGCTGTCACCTTAGTGCTAAGGCAGAATCAGAAAACAATTCGTAATCATTATAATGGTGCTCCCACCAAGGTAGCAAGCTTGATTCAAACCCTATTTTTTCCAAGGTATTCCGGTCAAGCTTACATAAAAGTGGGAGGAACTGAATCTCGTATCCGTGATTACAAAAATAAGACCTGGTGTTTTTATCTACAGGGTGTCCCCCCAAAAATATTTACATTGTTTGTTTCACTTCAAAAATAAATTACGCATCGCTGAACGCTCATTCTTCACCCAAAGCTAGGGCTAGAGGTCCGAACTAGATGTCAACGGCTCAGCAAGAACCAATATTATATTAAAAATGTTATAATAGATTTTCTCAAAATTTAAATGGGAAAATGGTGGCCGACGGAACTCTCGAATGCATGAAGCTGTATGGACTAGAGATGGCAGTAATTACATTACTGTAATAGAATTACAGCAAATAAATCACTTTGTGGAGTAATGAGTAATGTAATGAATTACTTCTCTAGGCTAGTAATTTAGTAATGTAATGAATTATTTTCAGGCAGTAATTTCGAGAAAATAGCTCATTACTCTTAAAATTACTTTTGTCCTAAATTAGAAAATTCGTTAGCAAGCTTTAAGAAAGAAGTGAAAAATTATTTTGCATGGTGAAATGTTGTGAAAGAGCACCATAGGAAATAATCGACGGCCACCTGAGACCAAAGCCTCGTACGAGGAGCTAGAAAGACGCACAAAGGAGTGCTGGAAAGACGAAGGAGAAAAGCTTGAGTGTAGACATCGCTGGAGGGCAACGGCTTACGAACTCCAGGCAGGACAGATTCATGGCGTCGCGTCATCACGACGATACTATACTTCGTTCATCCCTAAGCTGACAGTGCTGTGGGAGCTGTAAGCTAACCAGAACCAATCACACACCTTCTTTTAATCACGTGTCCCATCTCTTTCTCTGCGCGTGGGTATCAACGAGAGAGTGGTTACGTGGCGAACAATATACGTGTGACTGCTCCAACAAACACGTAGGTTCCACTATTTATTCCTAAGCTGACAGTGCGTGAGCTTAGGGATGAACGGCTCATAGGCAACAAGGCGACGGGCACATCACCGGTGAGTTAAACATAATTAAAAACCTGAGAGGACAGGGCAGAGAGATCCATAGCCTTCTACTTTCTGCTCGAGGTCAACCCGTAAGCTTCGACCATTTTGAACAACAAACAACTGGAATGAAAGGGTCAATTCCAAATCCCTTGTCAAAGCCCCGGAACGTTTCGTGTGTCCTCGAGTAAAGCAGGTGCCGCTCACGGTATGCTTCGCTGCCTTCTCTTGAGATGTTTATTCGGGAATAATCCTACAAGCAGATATCGCCCCCGTTTGTTGGGTCCCGAACTCGCGACCGCTTCTGCTTAGCAATTATCCGGGCCCTTTGTATGAAAATGCGCAAAAGCTTGGACTCTTTTGGTGTTTCGGAAGAATGCTCCTTGAAAGAAATGACGCAGTGGAGGGTACAGGCACGCGTTCCCTCTCCCATTTTGAGCACCGAATAAAGCTGTGCGCGGGCTCTCCTCCTCATCCACTGCATCGGCAAGAAAAGTTATAGAATTAGATTGCGTCCGAGGCGGAAAGGTAACGTTTCATATGACGACTCCTTGTAAGAACGAGCTGCCATTGCCCGACTAAACAAACTTACACGAACTACAGCTTCTAAATCAGGAGGACGGAAACATATCACCCTCTTAGTAAGAACTTTCACCGTTGCACGAACAGCGAAACCGTTGAGTCGACTGTCTTTCTGAGCTATTCATAGCTCAGAAACATTCATCATGTTTAACACTTAAGTCGTGTGCGCCAGCAAAACCACTGCTCAGTATGGTTCCATTTGAGATAGATAAGGTTGTTGCGGTGTAGACAGGAAGTTCTGTGTTTTGGTACATATAGACCAACTCACCTCTTTGACGTAACATCACTGCGGTGGTGCTGCTGTCGGCACTGCGCATGCCGCAGTGCCTCGCTTCTCTTGGATCTGGTTCCTGCACACGCGCTATGTGGGCAAACAAGGGCTTGTTTTAGAAACACTGTGTTGGTGTATACGGTAAATAAAATGAGCGTGAATTACTGCCTCAAAGTATTCAAAAGTAATGTCAACGTAATTTCAAAGTAATTTCATTACCTTTAGAAACTAATTGTAAAGTAATGGCATTACCTTTAGTCTGCGGTAATTTGTAATGTAATTTAATTGGATGGTTGAGCGTGTTGGTTCCTAATTTACGATAAGGAAAGAGGGACATTTAAGACAAACAGACAAGACAGGCGAAAGCCTGTCTTGTCTGTTTGTCTTAAATGTCCCTCTTTCCTTATCGTAACTTTAATTACATTTTTACAGTTTTCAGAAAAGTAATTAGTAATGTAATCTTATTCCTTTTTGATAGTAATTTTCCCATCTCTGC
>JAZHYW010034859.1:0-25293 GCA_037355805.1 Ixodes ricinus | reverse complement strand
AGGCTGTCAGACTTCGTATTGAGAAAAATGGAGAGGTCCCATTTCGCAATTCGTGCTGTTTCTCAGTCGAAGGTTTTTGGAGCTGCTGAACCACTACCTTAACTCCACTGTCATTTCCTTCGAGGGAGAGTTGTTTGTGCAGAAACGTGGTATCTGTATTGGTTCCGCTGTAGCACCGGTACTGTGTGACATTTTTCTTGCAAATTGCGACAAGCCTGTATCTGAAAAAAATCAACAGAAGGAACATTTTAAAGTTTTTCGTTACGTAGACGATTATTTGGTTTGTGTTTTCCGTCCTGTAATTGCGGATGATCAAGCGATCGCGGGTTTTTAAAACTGTTCGCAAGCTGTGCTCTCGGCTTAAAATTCACCCACGAGACATCGATCTGTGATCGGCTGCAGTTTTGGATATTGGGTTATATTTCAGTGCGGAGCAGGCCTGCTGGGCGTATGAGCCCCGTTCCAAGAAATGAATGTTGCCGTTCAGCTCGGCGCACTTCAAGTTGGTGAAGAGGGGCATTGCTTCACCTTGCCTAAGGGCCGCGCTAAAGAAATCTTGCCCACACCGGTTGAAAAACAGTTTTCATTTTGAGCTCAGCAAACATGAAGAGGCAGGGTACCCCCATCATGTTCTTCGAGCTGCTTCAGAGACCTTAGCAAAAAATATAAAAAAGACATTAGCGCAGTGTGCGAAAGGGCCCCCAGGAGGGTAGATGGACCTGTTGTCTTGCCTTACATTCACAAGATGTCCCACAATCTGAAGAAGGTGGCCCATCGCTTTGACATACCAGTCGTTTTTCCTGCACCGAATAAACTATCTTCGCTGTGTAAAAGGATAAGCAGATTGGGAGAGGAATCGGATGTGCCGCAAGAGTCGTGTGAAAAACGACATGTCACTAAATTCCACGAGTGCGCCACTATAGTGGCGCACTCGTGGAACTTTGTACGTGACGCTATAGCGTCACTTACAAAATCCCCCTGGCATGTGGTAAGGTGTACGTTGGCCAGACGGGGAGGTGCATTAATGATAGGGTCAGAGAGCATGCGCTGGTGATGAGGCAGTCCCCGTCTGGTCACTTAGCGGTCCACTGTGACCGTTACGAATGCGGGCCCAACTCTGGAGAGTGCAGCCCCATCTTTCGTGACACCTGTGTCATGGGCCATTACAAAACAAAAACGGCAAAAGAAACTCACGAAGCCTTCCTGATTAGGTCCACCACGACAATTATTTGTGTAAGCGCTCCCTCTTTGTCCTTGACTGATAAAGAATTCTACTATTTGAGGAACCAATGACGCTGGCATTTGAGAGAGGGGGGGGGGGCTTAGACCATACCTTTGTGTTTTGCCAAGTGTGCCTGCTTTTATATTTTTTAATATTTCTAAAATTCTATCATCGAAATAAACAATTCAGTTGAAAGTTACGCCGCGTCTTGTCTAGTTCTCACTTCGTTTTCGTCCTTGTTGTTTTGGCGTGTTACACCATTACCCTTTAGTAGGATTCGTTTTTTTTGCGAGCCAACCACTGCGGGTGGCAGGAATAAAATTGAGCATTCCCTGTGTGAAGAACAATATACTGACAATTGTTTCGAAGCATGGGCATTTCTTTGTAGAGTATGCTATGTGAACAACTAAGGAGTCACAGAGGAATTGTTTTTAATGACGACATAAGATGAGCTATAAGTGCGGAATGTATCTGTATTTCTCCAGCTGCCCTACTCTACGACCCGTAGCACACATAGTCAAACAAAATATTGCGATGCTTTTAATGACCCATTGGGTGGCGCAATTAATCAAAGCGAGGAGGACGCAGACTAGTGCGGAGCAATGAAGGGACTTGGCAAAAACATTCGAGCGCCGTTTTGTTCTCCAGAGCACTTTCAACTGGAGCCTCGTTTGAACATCAGAAATGTGCCTGCGAAATCGGGAGCAAAATAATTAGGTACATTTGTCTTTAAATAAATTAGCTGGGATCATTTCTGAATGCAGTAGTCCTTTTCGCACCCGTTTGTTCCAACGTCATTGTTCCGAGCGGATTCTGCTGGAAGATTCTTATACAAAAACTTGGCGGATGTGTTCATATCAGGGTAAGACAGCTTTGTTTCTCCAGAGGTGATGCTAATTCAAAGCCGATGCTGAAAGACGAGCGCAACGCTGTCGCTCCACTGGAGAAATACTTTCAACATATAGAACGGGCTCTTTTATTCGTTCGTTCTGCAATATACATATAACGAATTTTTTTTTACAGATTTATTACAAGAAGCCCGTAAACGATGCACTTATGCGGTTTGTGCAGGCGCGTTATGCGGCCAATGGGACATTATGTGGGTGGCTAACCTTTGCAATAAGGTTGCTAATTAATTAAAATTGGTTTAATTAACTTTTTATTTCGTGAAAATAAACTTATGGTTCCAAATAGAAACTTAGAGAGCGTCATCGAAAATCACTAAATCAACTCTTTTTAGAACCACTTGAAGGTCGTGGAAAACTCGGGGCACGCAAGTTACCACTGTGAAGCTGGCGCAAAGCCAGCAGTGGCGGAACGCGGATAATTAGATCATTATCACGTGCCACAGCTGCTGGCTCTGCGCCGGGTTCACGAGTGGTAAATTTGGCGCGCGCCCGAGTTTCCCACGAGTTTCAGGTCGTTATAAAAAGAGTTTATTTAGTGTTTTTTTGATGGCGCTCTCTAAGTTTCTAATTGGAACCCTATGTTTATTTTCACCAAGTAAAAAGTTCATTAACGAATTTTAATTACTTAGACGACTTATTTCAAAGATTAACCCGTCACATATTGTCCCCCTGGCCGTATAACTCACCTGCACAAACCGCATAAGTGAATCTTTTACGGAACTTTTGTAATAAATCTGTCCGAATTAAAAAAAAAAAAATCACCCGGTCTATATACAGGGTGTTTCACGATAAGTGGACAAATTCAATATTGCGAAAACTACGCGTCGCAACAAAAAAAAAAGGCTTTTATCGTTTCATTACCGCGCCAGGGGCACATTTAAAAAAAAAATTAAAGCTTGAGATAATTAAGTTGTTAATTATTTTTGCGTAATTAATTTTGTAATATTGTGTTTAAAGGCATGATTTAAATTAGAACATTGCTGAGCATCATCGAAAAACACTAAATCAAGAAATTGCAGAATGATAGAAACCACGCGCAACATTTTACGGCTTTTTAAAAAACTGCACGAATTCGCTGCGTTGCGCGAGGACAGCGCAGCAGAGGTTTACTCGTAGTACTCGTACTATTTCTCCACGGGGAGCGTTGCCGTCGGGGCCGAAAAGCGCTTCGATGGCTAACCGAAACTTAAAAAAAAACGTCGACTTTGTGCGGTGTTTCAAAAAGCCGTAAAATGTTTCGCGTGCTGTCTATCATTCTGCAATTTGTTGATTTAGAGTTTTTTTGTGATGCTGAGCAATTTTCTACTTGAAACCATGCTCTTAAACACAATATTAAAAAAGTTAATTACCCAAAAATAATTAACAATCTAATTATCCCGAACATTAACACTTTTCCTAAATGGGCCCCCGGCCCAGGACCAAAACGACACAAGCTTTTTTGCGTTGCAACGAGTAGTTTTCGCAAAATCGAATTTGTCCAATTTCGTGACGCACCCTGCATATATATCTTTTTTTTTCTTTTTTTAATATAGAGAGGAATCCGTTTTCTTCGCAGACAAGAGGTGTGATTTCAATTATAATCAGCTATGATATCTTACACTCTTTATGTAAAACATGAAGCGAGGGACTTTGCCTCTCTTTTAAAACTGTGGGCACACTGGTTGCACGAAACGTTCAGCCTGGTTGCCGACGAACTAATCTCCTCTGAGCAACATCTGCGCGGAGGTGGCCGAGTGTACGCAGCCACTAAATTGGCACTCCGCTGTCGATGCGGGGTCTGGAACGCATCTCCGACTTCTGTGTTTAGCGTCAGACACTGCCCATGCAACGAAACATGGCCCCGAAGCGGCAACAAGTGACGTCGCAGAAGCCGGAGTGACGAGAAGTTGGGTGCCGCGATCCTGGCGGTTTGTCGCAGAAGTTCCGGTAGAAGGCACGAGCGAACGCGAGTGTCGCTGTCGTCGCGGCGTCCCAACTTCTGGCTGCAAAAGCTTCCGCAGCCTATCAAGCTGAAGAAGGACCTAGACCTGAGTAGGGGTCTGCTGCATCCGTCTCCGCTACAGCGCCACCAACAGAGTCGCAACCGGAAAGGGCGTGACACTTTTATGACGTCATCAGACGGAAATTGAGGGATAATGTTTGACGACGCGGTAAACACACCAGTCCGAAACGCGATCCAGTTACCATAATAAAAGGCCGTCGCGGAAGTATGTGGAGGGGCTCTTATTCGAATTAATTGATTGGTGGCGCGGAACTAAAAGAGTCAATAAAAATAATACCTGGCGCTGGACGAGTGAGTCGTGCCATTCTACGAGTGAAATATAAAAATGTAAAAAACTTTTATAACTAGTAATTAAGATAATTTGTACGCATATTTTTAATGCTTCGAGAGACCGTTGTAGGTGCCGGTAATTGTCGCCTAATGTACCGTTTGATATATTGACACCTATTAGCTCTCAAATGTTGCCAGTCGTTTATATACTTGCATGTTGACTGTTCACATGTTATATGCATCATTATTCGTGTCCACGTAGCTATTAGCAGTCGGCTTGCCTGAATAATAAATGGGCGACCAAATCCATTCAAGTTATTTTGGTTATAAAAGTTTTCAATTACCAAACATCTTAATCCTCTTTATAGTGTAATTTGGGAAATATTTAAGGGATAAAAGTGCAGGTGTATCGACAGCAAAAATATGATATATTAAACCTCCTCAAGAAAGTCAATGAACCATCCTTGCCTAACGTGTGGGTTGTGTAACTTACCAACCGCGGTGAGGTTAACTCCTGCTCACTCCAAGTGTGCACTTGTGCAGCAATAACTGTGTTTGTGTGTCAAAACTTTATTGTCAAAAGGACGCACCGTCCGGCGCTAAGCAGAGGGCATGATGGCCTTCATCCCTTACCCTAACCATCAATGCGAACCTAACTAGGAGAAAAGCAAAACAAAAATCTTCCTCGTAAAACAAGGGAATCTAGCTTCTTGCTATGCTCTGTTCGACCGCAGCCGGCGCTATGATCTGATTACGACAATGAGGCAGAGCTAAAAGTGCTTCGTCACGGTCCTCATTGTCTTTGTACTTTTCAAACCACCGACTAATCAAATCACACACAATAAACAACAGGATATACGGCGCATTCACTGGAGGTCATTGATTTATTTGTTGATAAAATATGACAAAAACTGTAAACGCCGTAACGATGGACTTTTGGCTCTGCTTGATTCTCGACCATCGGATCACAGCCTTGGCCGATATCCGACTTGGAGTGAAACGAAATATAGTTAGCGATTGATAACGCTTCCCTATCTAAATTCATTCCAGGGATCACCCCTGTCATGACAGCAGGATAAATGACGCGTTCATTGTGCGTTTTTGGTTTAGTGGTTGATAAAATATGACAAAAATTGTAAACGCCGTGACGATGGACTTTTGGCTCTGCTTGATTCTCGCCACCGTATCACAGCCTTGACCGACGTCGGACTTGGAGTTAAATGACATATAGTTAGCGATCGATAACGCTTCCCTACCTAAATTCATTCCAGGGATCACCCTGTCATGCGTGCGTCATGCATGAGGCAGCTGATTCAGCGCCGTCGCCGACGGGTGATCGGGCTTTGTGATGGTCATCTTTTTGTTACCCGGGGTGTGCCCTGATTGGTACGTCGAAAAAAGGCGAGGTGACGACCGAAGCAAAATGGACAAGACGACAGTTTGGTGCTGGATCTGGTTCAAGCAAGACTTGGAAACTGAATAAAGTGCTTTCCCCCCAAAAGGCTGGTTCCCTGCCTCCCCGAGTCCCACGGCGCCCAAACCACAAGCCGTGACTGCCGCAGTCAACAACGGGAGCTCAGCTACGGAACCTTGGGGTGACGATGAGGAGCAAGCGTTTCAAAAGCAAAACGTATCCTGACGGAAGTTCCGGTTATGAGAGCACCAGATGCTAGTCAGCGTTTTGTTCTGTCCCCTGAGGCATCGGATAGAGCGATAAGGGCATGTCTCGCCCAGAGTGCAGATGACGGGAAAAAGTACCCGGTGGCGTATCTCAGTAGAAAAAATTGAGTCCTCCACAAACCCAGTGGGCAGTAATCGAACGTGAAGCTTACGCGGTTGTGTGGGCCTTGGGTCAGTTGAAAAAGTGGCTATTTGGGGCGGAGGTGGAAATTCGCACCAACCACAACCCTTTGGCATTGTTTGCCTTGCCTTCCCCGTCAACTTCGTCATCTTTTATTACTGTTTACTTTATTATTCAGCACTCCTGCCATAACCAGCCGCGTGGAAGTGGGTCCGGGAGTGGTTCCCACTGGAAGGTAATAGGGATCGAGTTTTAGCGATTCGTTTTTCGAAGTGACGAACGGTGCAGCTGGTCCGTTCCGTGAAACCGTACGTGAAATTTAGCATATTTTAGCGAATGGTGAAACTGGCGGAATCGTGTAAACGATGATGATGATTGTGTTTGACCGTGGCGCCATCTTCTAGTAAACATGTGAAACATTCTGCAATATGTAAATCTGTGGCGGCTTGTTTTTCCGGCAGACGACTGATGTAAACAAGACGACCGACGTAACATTTGCCGGTCAGAATTTCAAGAACTGCGAATCTAGATAGAGTAGAAAGTATTTGAATGACCGTAAAGGTATGTGGTGTGTTTCCGTCATCTTGAACTTGACTGATCGTTTACGTTTGTGCCGTCGAACCAAATTATCTCGTCTGCTCGCGGTCACCACGGCAGCTAGTCTGCCCGCAGATCGCAAACATTTACAAGCAAGATCAGTTTACAGCATTTACGATCGCTTACCATTATGAGAAGTCCTCGAAATTATTTGGTTCAACCTCTCAAATGAAGCTGACTATACAGTATGGCGAATTGCCTCCCGCTGTCCTAAGCTTAACGCTCGGCTGAGTCGGCGAAGTCAGTTGCCAAACCGATTGCCCTCTATTTTTTACCCGAGTCGTGAACGGTGCTGGCTGCGTTGCGGTGACGACTCCAGCGGCCGGAATGGGAGAAACAAACGAGAATAGCCCCCCAACGCACCGAACGACTCTCGCGCGCATGCGCAGTGGCGTCGCCGATGCGTTCGAGGGCGAACCGTTGGTGTGGAAACGAACTGCCAAAACTCCCTATTATGCGGATATGCTACGGCTCTCTGAGCTGCTTCCACGGCGGGTCAGTTCGTACAGGTTCCCCCACCTGCTTTCCCTTTCTTAGCCCATGGCGGGCTTGTCCTTTCATTGCGTATCGCTCTCCTGTTCAGTCCCGCAGAACGTTGACGATTTTATTTGTGAGTGCTATGTGCAGCGCATCTCTCTCCCCCTCCCTCCCTCTTCCTCTTTGCGTATTATCGCTATCTCACGCTTCTGGTGCAGTAATTTATGTAGGCGGCTGTGTGCTGCATAAATACGGCTGTGATGCTGTTCTTGGCAGTACTGTGTATACGACGCGTTTTATGGTAATGAAGGTGCAGAGTGCCGTTCGGTTTGCGAGGTCGGGATTCGCTAAACGGGCTGCCAATCCTCTTTTATTCTCCTTTGATTTGTAGTATTCCCCAGTGGTTTTCTATGGGTGTGTGGCATTTCTTTAAGAACACAAACATAATAGGTATATGCGCGACGCAACTGCCATGTTGGTCCGGTGAAAATCAGTTTCTGAACATAATCAAAGCTAGTATATGTTTTGGTGCTTGAGATGATTTGAAGAAAAAAAAACACTTTAAGTTAGTGTAAAAAAAGTATTTATTTCAAATATTTTGAAATGAAACCATTTATGCGTCGGAATATATGAGTACATTCATATGTGTTTTCTGAGTTGAAAGTAAACTACAAATCTCAGAATCATCGAAGATAATGTCGAGGGTCTTGCCCGAAGCAGGCCGCTGTCACCACAAGCACGCGGCTTAGTGAGACTACTATGTGGTGGGTGTAGGAAAAAATGGTCCCGTACAAAATGGTCCCGGACAAAATGGCCCCGGACAAATTGGTCCCGGTTAAAATGGTCCCGGACAAAATGGTACCAAGCGCAATCCGTACAAAATGGTCCCAAGCGATTTGTTGACACTTTTGGCGCACTTTGAAGTTTTAGTTAACTGCTGCTATGAAGCTGTATTCAACACACGTGTAATGTGTACTTTAATATATGTAAGGTTTGGGCTATATACATTTGAGTAAATAACTAAAGAAGTCCGAAAGCTAATCGAAGTTCTATTATTGCTCACTTGGCTCTATTGCTCTTCTTCGCCTTAGTCAGAGCACTGTAAAAAGCTTGCGCTTGGAAATCACCACATTAAGACACACGCGCACACTAAAAGCGCAACGCCGCGATGCACTCTGCGATTGATGGGACTAGCCGGTTATAACATGCACAAAAAAGTCGACGAATGCCATCGGTGCGTTTTGTTTTCAGCACCGCTTGATTGGTCCTATCAGCTCGTAGCATCGGCTACACTGTGACTTTAGTTGAACGTAATAAATGTGCGGAAAGAAAATAATAAAATTCGACAATATTTTTATAATTTTAAAATCAACGCAATGGCGCTGCAAGAAAACGTATGCACATGATGATTCAGACGTCATCATGCATATATTACATATTTGTGTTGCGTGCGTGCAATCGTGTATCACTGCTGTGTGATCCACAAGGTCGCAGCCATCTGGAATGTAGTCACTTCTGGTAGCCGGTGAAACATCGTTTTGATGTCTCCACGCCGCTGGAAGTTGATTACAAAAAATGCGTGGTTGTCACACATTCTTGTTTAGCCTCCCCTATATTTTCTCGGATATTCCAGGTTGAAATGTTTTATTATTTCTGCGTCCTGCATACCAGATACGGAACCCACGTGACTGAGAACGACAGAAAACAGAAAACGTCTATAGACGCAAATCACAATTATATTGTTTGGGATGGCGTGTTATAGAACAACGTCTGTCGTTTTGTCTTGATTAAATCAAGCGCAAAAAGTCTACCAACCGCGAAGAACAAGCAAACTATGTCTCAAAATTTGCTTGGGACCATTTTGTCCGGGTTTGGGCTTGGGACCATTTTGTCCGGGACCATTTTGAGCGGGACCATTTTGACCGGGACCATTTTCCCTGGGGCTATTTTGTCCGGGACCATTTTGTCCGAATCCCCTATGGGGTAAACTGCAACAAGGTACTGCGGTGGGCTAGTTGGTTCATACTTAGTGTTTTAACAGCGCAAAGACGACAGGAAGATAGAAGAGAAGAGGACAGGACGAGCGCTGACTATCAACTGATGCTATTTATTCAGAAGAGGATGAAGTGCGCGAGACTCGAGCGTGCCAGAATGCGCTTTTTTCTCAAAACACGCGCGGCAGCTCTCACGGGAATGCCCTGTGCCAACCTGCACTGGGCATTCAACCGAAGCGCACCCAGAAGACAAAAGAAAAGAAAGAAAAGAATAGAATAGAAAAGAAAAGAAAGAAGAAAATGCACGTGCGATAGTTTGTTGACCCAGGCTTGGAAACCTTCGCCACCTGGAGACCATTGAGCGTGCGATTGCCGCCTTTCTTCTTTTAGGAGCCTTGGTCGTGATGCGTTTTGTAGTTCTCTCTGAACGCGCCTTGTGGCTTGATCGAACGTTGCTTCGTGGCAGGCGTCATGAATGCAATCCTTGAAGAAGCGGATTTGCCTCCAGGTTTCTGACCTGAGGATGCGGCAGATCCGGAGACAGTGACCTCGGGAAGGTAGAGGGCCAACCAAAGCGGCCACATCCGGAGGAACGTATGGGTGCTGAAGAGCAAACGCTAGCAATCGAGCTCGGCACGACGCATGTATAAGGTGACGGGTGAAAATGGAAATGGGGGAAAGAAGACTTGGACAGAAAGGGCCCGATGTAGAAGAAATAAACTGTAATAAGGTACTGCGGTGGGCTAGTTGGTTCATACTTAGTGTTTTAACAGCGCAAAGACGACAGGAAGATAGAAGAGAAGAGGACAGGACGAGCGCTGACTATCAACTGATGCTATTTATTCAGAAGAGGATGAAGTGCGCGAGACTCGAGCGTGCCAGAATGCGCTTTTTTCATCAAAACACGCGCGGCAGCTCTTCACGGGAATGCCATGTGCCAACATGCACAGGGCATTCAACCGAAGCGCACCCAGAAGACAAAAGAAAAGAAAGAAAAGAATATTTTTACAATCACCATGAGAATAAGAGCGAACTTCATTCGCACCTTTTAAAAGCGGTGTGCCTTTAAACCCCAATAGTTTATTTACTATTGTTTAATGAAGTGAATCAGAGCGAATGATTTTACCTGCATACCGGGAATGAAAAATATGTCGTTGTTGAAGACCTCAGTGAAGAGCCTAGCTCCTTTTTCGAATGTTTTCAAGCATGAGGCAGACCATCGGCCGAGATAACAACGCGCCAGGACAGCTTTTTGCGCGCTGCAGAGAAGTTCGACTTAAATCATGTTGTGACATAGATAGCGGAAAAAATTGGGTGCTGCAAAGACTGGGGAGTATAAGAACAAAATAAACTACAAGGTCACACAAACAAAACTTCAAAATCGTCTCGAAAGTTTTTAAAACGCAGCAAAAAGTATTTATTTCGTGTTTTTCTTTTCGGTGTACGTCGCATAGCTAAAACCCAGCCTCAAGAATAGTGCTCAGTCGCCACCATTAATACTCACCGGCGTAATTCCCTACTCAGTTCAACGCAGCAACTTCCAGCTTGTAAATTCCAAGGAAGAAAGAAGCAGTGCCTGCGTTAGAAGCGTGGAATTTCCGTTCATGGTAACGTCGCAACATACGCTGCATTTTATCACAAAGCACTGACAAAAACAGAGCTTTAACATCGTGCAGTTGTTCTTGTTTGTTTCGTCGCGAAGATAAACTGCATGCTATTCAAGATCGTCTAAAGCCCCGAGTTTGGGAGTCGTTAGATTTCGCCAGACATCAAGCGCCAAAAATGCCGCCATCTTGCGCAATATGTTACAAAACGTTCAGTACGACGTGAGAATGTTTTGTTGTTGCGTCAAACCCTTCTACGAGCGGCTTGGTTTTCCCATGTTTTCGAAATATCCGTTTTCATGCGCCGTAGTCAGTTCGCTTTAATACAAAACTTTGTTATTATTTGGAGTAACATGAGACGTATGGCAAAGATAGCAAACATGTGAAGCCTCACATATCTTTTATCAGGGAAATTTGCTACAAATATCGATTCTAACTGCAGTGACATATTTTTATTTTCTTATATATATTGTGTTTAATAAGGTGAATACATATTTGGGGAATTCAAGGTACGCTCCAACCACTGAAACTGGTGGAGAGATTATCGATATTTATTACAACCACTTAAAAATATTCACTTAAAATAAAGAGACTAACAGAGAGATTAATTTGAGCGCTATATATCCTATTGTATATTTGATCGACGTATAGTACGCTATGTTTTATTCAGTTAGTTATAAACTTGCGGAAGTGCGCACTTATTTCGTTTGTCGGAAGTCTGCCTAAAGCAAAAGAAGCTATAGATTTTGGGACCATGCATCATATTATTCATAAGCTTCGGTGCTAATCAAATCTTCACTTCGGATCGGCTTCCTGCAATGTGGCGCAGCTCTCGGGAGCTCTTAAAATTTACATTGGAAATCTTACCAGCATCTGTGTGTTTTTGCAGTTACAGTTCGAAAGACGAAGCTAGTATTCCTACACATCGTCAAAAAGCTTATCGTGCATATTGAAAGAACCTTCGTCGGAATATTATTAATTCTTTCAGAAGCAGCTGGGAATATTATTATTGATTCCTTTACGAAATCTTGAATTTTATTCCTACGAAATGAAGCCTTGAAGATTTTAGTTACCCTCGTTCTATAAGGACGTTTCGCTGACAAGTTTGTGTTACATCGTTCAAATATTCCAAGAAATTTGTTTGTTTTTCGGAAGAATTTAATTAATTATGATATACGCGCATCGCATATGTAGTGAATTGTGCAGCTCGTTTTACGAATTGCATCAGGTTTTCCTAGTGTGTGCATTCGGCCCGCAGACATTGGGACGTGGCAGTTCATCGCCCGGCAGTTATACAGGAGAGCCGCCCTCCTTTAAGAGCTGGGTCTGTCTTCTCGACACCTTTATACAAAGTAGCCTGCTAATATTTTATATCAGCTTCTGGATGTTGTTTCTTGAGTTCTAGTTTGTTTTCTCCATTTAATGCCAAAATGTGGCTGACCTTGAAGGCCCAATGTGTAATTGAGCGAAGAAATACGGCAGATTTAGTTTCGCAACGTGGTACTGGGTGTAAATTCTCCACCCGATTCTGTATTTCGTGTCTGCAGAAAGCCGCAAGCTAAAGCCGGGTTCCCTATAACAACCCAATGGGAATCAATTTATGATTTAACTTATTAGGCCATGGCAAAAGTTCAGCAAAAAACATATGGTAAGATAGCTCCAAATGTTATTTGGGAACTGTGGCTATTCTTGAGCCGACTGCTTCAGGCTAAAGATTCTTTTAAAGAAAAGAGGTTAAAGAGATACTGAACCAAAATCGGGATTCCACAAAACACGCGGCAATGCGTGCAACGGGATGCTACAAACACCAAAACATCACTTATACAGCAATATCTCGAACGGATGACCGTATTTTTCAAAAAAGGAGGCGCATTTGACAGAAATGCTTACGTCTTGTTTTTTCGAGAAGGAGAAGGAACGGCCTCACGTCCTCTCCTCCTCGCTGCCTTGAGGGGGCGAAGCGAAGAGAGGAGGAAACGAGATACCTTCACGTAACGCGCCTCGTCGGCCTGGTTCAATCTCAACCTCTTTCATTCAAAAAATATGGCCGTCCATTCGAGATATGGCCTTACGAGTAGTTTTGTAGTGATTGTAGCGTCCCGCCTACATCTCCTGCATTGTTTTTTTTTAAATATAAATTTCGGTTCACAATCCCTTTAAGCTAATAAACTGGTCTCAGAAACAATATCATGACCACAGTTAAGGAAACGAAGGAACATAACTGAATAGTGTTCTGCTTATTTTTTAGAACTCTGCTCCACAATATGCAAAAACCAACTACAGAAGAAAAAAAAGTAAGAACACGCCACCAATGGGCTTTTCCCCGAAACGTAGCAAACCTCTTTTGAGCTTCCAAGCCCCTAGGGAATTGTAAACTTGTATCCCATCTCTTCCCTTATTCTCGCTTTCCCCATTTCCGCATCACTGCTTCCCTTTCTACCCGCAGTCCAGAAACTCCCAAGAAGCCGCTAAGTGATCCTAAGTCCCCACGCTAAACCAGTGCGGCCATCACTTCTTCAAGACTGCTTTCGTCGCTCAATAAATAATTGCCTGCTAAACCGAGACCATCACCGCAGACCATCACTAAAACATGCCCCATCCCAAAGTATCGCCGAAAGAAGGAAGCTACGAAAAGGCAGAGTCGCTGACCACCAGCCACTTAAAGCTTCCTCTCATTCGCAACATTCCTGTCACCTCCAGCACGGAGGAATAGTCCTTCCTGACATTGAAAGTTCCAGGGCACGTCGAGCGGGATATCATTCATTGACGTCACTGTGAACTCAATTACTCACGAAGACTTCTCCGAATTCAACTATTTGTTGACGAGACGGACTTGGACAGACGCCTGATGCATTCCTTCACGCGCTCAACGTTCAGCATCAGTAGTATACCCGGTCGTGTTCGATAAAGGTTTTCGGCAACATAATTGCGGACGGAAAATAGCCGACGAAATAACAACGCGGAAAAATTAACGTTTATAAGGCTGACTTGTGCCTACAAACTAAAACACAATGTATAATTCATCCTCTGTCCACGACGGAGGGGTGTTTGGCGCAAAGCAGCGCGTAACCGCTCTCTGCTGTTTTTCTATACAATCGGTACGTCCAAGAATGCTGTGAACCGATATACCGATGACCGATGAAAATGAACTGGAACGTTTCAGAAGAGTTTAAAATTTCAAACGAAAGATCCGGGCAAAGCGGTGTTTAAACCCCGTTCCTCTGCGTCCGGGCACCCGCGTGCATTGTTACTAACTCCGCCACAGAAGGCGGTACTATGTTGAGCAGTAGTAGAGCCAGCACGTTTACTTAATTATCCAACCCGACAAACCCAACCCAACCTACTTAATTATCTGAACACTCAAAAATATGGAACTCCTAACATCAACACCGAAAGAAATCCGATCCTCTTTAAGCGTGTAATTTAATGACTTTGATCGATCAATGTTCTAGTCTCCTGACGTATGTATAGTTGTGTCTGTTCGCCATAAGCTCAAAATTTATATGACAGTGCTTTATCATGCTCTCTGGATCTCTGAATATGTGCGCTCTTGTTGTGATTCTGGCGGAAACGGGTTAATTTCCACTCATTTTCACCAGAAACCAGCGTAGTTTACCAGTTTTGAGAGCGCAGCTCTTAGGCGCCCGTTTCCGGCCTGAGCGGCGTCGCCGTCGGCGTCGCCGTTGGCGTCGGCGTAACCGCAAGGTCACGTGACCCCAGGTCACGTGACCCCTAGACCACGTGGCCCCAGGCCACGTGGCCCCTGGTCACGTGACCCCCTAGGCCCCAGGTCACGTGACCACGTGGCCCCTAGACCACGTGGCCTGGGGCCACGTGGCCCCCGGTCACGTGACCCCCTAGGCCCCAGGTCACGTGACCGGGGACCCTAGACCCCCTAGGCCCTAGACCACGTGGCCCCGGGTCACCTGACCCCCTAGGCCACGTGGCCCCTAGGCTCACGTGGCCCCAGGCCACGTGGCCCCTGGTCACGTGACCCCTCCAGCTCTTAGGGCAAGACCGCCCGAGGGAACAGTGGCAAAGAGGACAGCAATAGGGTGGAGGAGGAGGGGAGGTGAGAGGAGGAGGAGGCAAGGGGATGAGGTTGAAGGATGAGGAGGAGGTGAAGGAGAAGGAGGGGTGGAGGGGAGGATAAGGGGAGGAGGAGTAGCAGGCAGGATAACGAGGGAGGAGGAGGGAGCAGGGGTATACCCTCCCCTCAGTACCCTTCCGTCCTCCTCCTCAAGAGCTGCGCTCCAATCCGGCGTTACAGGGAGTTGTAAACGGCTTTCATTTTTTTAGTGGAAGTATTACCAGCCGCCACTTTCAGATACCAGATTACGGTAAACGTTTTACCGGAGCCACTTTCGGTTAAAATCCGGCAAAAACTTCTCGTGACATTCAGTGGAGACGGGTTAATTTCCACTCATTTTCACCAGAAACCAGCGTCGTTTACCAGTCTGTGGTGGAAATATTACCGGAAGACACTTTCGCTGAAAGTTTTGCCAGAGCCACTTTCGATTACCCGTCGCTGGAATCCTACCGGAAGCCACTCTCGTTTGCCGGACACCGAACTTCACTGGTAGCCGACTCAAGGGGAACGGCTAAAGGCAAGGAAGCCAAGACGAGCAGGGGGACTAGCTGAGTTTGTAATGGTGGCCGCCAATGCAGTGGCATTCTCGTGAGTGCGTGTTTTAGCTCGAGACGACGTTGCAATCCTGCAAGAAGTGCGTGCAGCGAACTGTTTTGACGATCCAAAAGGTGAGCAGCGATCACCGGCAACTTGCTATTCGCGACAGGCAAAAGTTGGGGAAAGAGCAGGTACGAGACAACCCGGGCGGCATTCTCGTGAGTGCGAGTTTTAGCTCGGGACGACGTTGCAACCCTCAAGAAGTGCGTGCAGCGAACTGTTTTGACGATCCAAAAAGGTGGGCACCTTCACCCGTTTTCATCCGAAACCAGTTTATCTGCAGCCTGTGCAAGATTATTTAGCCGGCAAACGGATTTTATTTCATTTCATTTATTTTCACCTTAAGGGCCCGGTTAGGGCATTACAAAAGGGGGGTATATTCATGTTATACAAACAAAAAAGGAAGAAACACAAGTTAATTACATCCAGGTCAAGCTCATTAATCGTAAATACTTGCAAAGATACTAATAACAAGAAAAATGAATCCGTAAGCCTGACAAAAATACTTCTGGGTCCACGATGGTGACGATGGAGGATGGTAGGCTGTTCCAGTCGGAGATGGCTTGAGGAAGGAAAGACTGATTGAATGCGTTTGTGGAACCGGAAACACGTTTGATTGTGCAGGAGTTGTTAAGACGAGAAGATGTCCTGTCAGGGGGTGATAAAAAAGAGCTCTTGAGGTCGGGGTAATGATAGTATACTTTATGAAGAAGACAGAGGCGAGAGAGTTTTCTGCAGGAGCTGGAAGAAGACAAGGTTAGTTGACTTTTTAACGCGGATAGACTGACAGAAAAATCAGAGGTGAACAAGATGAAACGAGCGGCTCGGTTTTGCACTGCTTCCAGGTGGTTGATGAGGTAGGCCTGATGGGGACTCCAGATGGAAGCTGCATATTCTAATTTTGGTTTGATGAACGTGTCGTACGCCATCTTGCGGACGAGTGGAGAGCACTGTGCAGGTTACGTCGGATGAAGCCTAGAGTTCTCGATGAGTCAGCATGTATGGCTTCAATGTGGTTATTCCATGAGAGGTCTGATGTTAGTCTTACACCAACATATTTATACATTGAAACGGTTTCGATTAGGTCAGAGTCGAGGAAGTACTGATGGTATAGGATAGATTTCTTTCTGGTGAAGCAAATTAATTTACATTTGGATTTGAATAGTGACATCAACCAGGTGTTGCACCATTGGTTAATTTTTAGAAGGTCATCTTGTAGCTGGTTGTGATCATGCACACATGTTACTTTGTTATAGACTACGCAATCGTCTGCGAAGAGGCGTATATTTAGAGGAAATGGTGGCAGGAAGGTCATTGATAAATATTAAAAAAAGCAGAGGCCCGAGAACGGACTCTTGCGGAACACTAGAGGAGACATTTGTTAAGGTGGACTCGTGATCATTGATGACCGTGAACTGTACGCGGGAGGAAAGGAAGTCGCGTATCCATGCAAACACTAAGGGGTCAAGGTGGAGAGAGGACAACTTGGAAAGGAGACGTTGATGGGGGACACGGTCGAAAGCTTTGGAGAAATCAAGAAGGACGGCGTCTGTCTGGGCATGACACTCGAGGTTAGTGTGTAAATCATGAATGAAGTCACAGAGCTGCGTCTCACAGGATAGTCCTTTTTGAAATCCATGTTGATGCTTAAAGAAAAATCTGTTTGTTGTTAAGTGAGTCATGATGTGAGAGTAAAGAATGTGCTCAGGTAGTTTGGATGAGACAGATGTTAAAGATATCGGGCGATAGTTAGAGATAGGAGAGCGAATTCCCTGTTTAAAAACCGGGACAACCTTGCCAATTTTCCAGTCTGAAGGAAGGACGCTTTCAGATAAGGACTGATTATATATGAGCGACAAAAATTCACCGTAAATAATGCTGGTGTTTTTGAGAATTTTCGAATTTATATTGTCAGGACGAGCGGACGATGTGAGTTTTAATTTTCCTATTAGGTTTACGATACCGGCAGGGTTTATACTGATTGGGGGCATTCGCTCGTAAAGCTCTTCAGTGAGAGTAGGGATAGTGGCTAAGCACTCTATAGTGAAAATTGAGGAAAAGTAGTCGTTTAGTACTTTAGGGTACTCGCTCTCAGGGATGAGGTCGCCATTTTCATGGGCAAGATGTACGATAGGGTTATTAGTTTTTGGCGATACTGAGTTCCAGAACTTTCTGGGGTTAGTCCGCAGGATGGTCGGTAAATCATGGAAGAAGAATTTATTTTTGGACAGCTTAAGGCTCCTGGTGTACTCTCTGAGGCAGGAATTGTAAGCCTCCATGAAATCCCAGCCTTCGCTGGGATTTCATCGGCATCGGGTTTCCAGATTTCGCTGGAATGTCACCGGCAGCCACTTTCGTTTCCCAGACGACCCGGTTTTAATCTTACCCGAAAACGGGTGACTCGCTTCCTGTTTACCGAACTTCACCCAAAGCCGACGCGAGGGAAGGGGAAGCCGAGGCGAGCCGGGGACTGGGCGTCCTTGGTGCCTCGCACCAACGACGAGTCCCCACGCACCCTCTTTCCCTCGCATTGGGTCGTGGGGGAAATGCGAAAAGGTCGTTTTGCTGGCTTCCTTTTTTAAGAATACCGGCTTCTTTGTCTGTCAACGAGCAACGGCCGGCCAGGAACGAACGCTCAGTCTCGGATTCTCGTTCCATGTGTGCGACCTGTAACTTCCAGAGCAGCTGGGTGTGCAGGTGAAAGAAAAAATCTTTCAGTGACCTGTTTCTTACGCCTCTTTGTCCGTCCGGCTTCAGAAGCATCCAGCGAGCGAAAAAGACTGTGCCCAAGATTTCTCAACGTCGGCGGATGTTCGTTTCGCGCGTTCGTGGTTTTCGCTAAGCGTGCTACTGACGCCTGGTGCACCCGCGGCGGCGGCATCAGGGACGACATTGTGAGTGTGCCCGGATTTCTCAACGGCGGCGGATGTTCGTTCCGCGCGGTCGTGGTTTTCGCTAAGCGCGCTACTGACACCTGGTGCACCCGCGGCGACGACATCAGGGACGACATCGTGAGTGTGCCCGGGATTTCTGAACGGCGGCGGATGTCCGCTGAGCGCGGCCGTGGTTTTCGCCAAGCGTGCTACTGACGCCTGGTGCACCCGCGGCGGCGGCATCAGGGACGACATCGTGAGTGTGCCCGGGATTTCTCAACGGCGGCGGATGTTCGTTTCGCGCGTTCGTGGTTTTCGCTAAGCGTGCTACTGACGCCTGGTGCACCCGCGGCGACGACGTCAGGGACCACATCGTAGTCTGTGCCCGTGATTTCTCAACGGCGGCGGATGTTCGTTAAGCGCGGCCGTGGTTTTCGCCAAGCGTGCTACTGACGCCTGGTGCACCCGCGGCGGCGGCATCAGGGACGACATCGTGAGTGTGCCCGGGATTTCTCAACGGCGGCGGATGTTCGTTTCGTGCGTTCGTGGTTTCGCTAAGCGTGCTACTGACGCCTGGTGCACCCGCGGCGACGACGTCAGGGACGACATCGTGGTCTGTGCCCGTGATTCGTCAACGGCGGCGGATGTTCGTTTCAGCGCGTTCGTGGTTTTTGCTAAACGTGTTACTGAGAGCATACGTGTGTGTCTGTGTGGTGCACCTGCGCGGTTTTATTACCGTACGTCTCAGGAATTCTACCCAGCGGCATTGTGAGTTCCTTGAAATATATATTTTGCGACAAAGAAATCGGTTGTTCCTATTTGGTCTGATTGCTTTTGTCTACAGCTGTGCAAATTGTTTCACTGGTATCGACCCGGTTAAATAGATACATAGAACCTTCAGCTGTATGTGGACTAACCACTTGTTGTTACCGAATAGTCCAGCATCTGGTAAACATGCACCAACCACGGTTCACAGACTTCCTCCTAAGTTCCTTCCATTGAGTTCCAAAAAAAGACAGAAAAAACACGGTGAATTCCGGCCAATCTTTAACAGTTTGCCAGAGTCTTTGCTGAACATATCCTTTCGTGCGGTAAAACGAAATGTAAGAGAATGGCGCTTCACGCACGCGCAATAATAATTATATAATTACTTAGTTCGTATTCCGTTGCCCACATTCCTACATTATTGTTGTTTGTTTGTTTTGTTTCTCCAGTGTTCACTGTGTCACGGTATTTTATTGGCTGCCTGGTCTCACATACAAGCACCTTTGCTTTCGTGGGCTAGCACGCACACTTGTATTTTTTTAAAGATAATAGAGATATTATCTGGTGATCTGGTAAATTGTGGCTTTACTGGAAGCGAAAAAGTCCCCATAATCCAGTAAAATCGATTTTTACTGGAAATAAACTTCCGGTAGAAATCCGGTGACGTTCTAATAAAAACTCTGGTGACATTCGGGTAAAAAACCGGTAACATTCCTCTAAACAATTGGTGACATTCCAGTAAAAAATCCGGTGACATTTTCGGTAATCTACGGCTTTACTGAAAGTGAAAAACAGTCCCATAATCCAGTAAAGTAGACTTTTACAGGAAATTACATTCCGATAAAAAATATTTTTCAATAGTGCTAATCATAACTTATTACTGAACTGTTAGAGTTGAATTTGCTCCATTCTGCAATCTAATATTTTGAGTTGTCGGTCTGATACATTTCGATGTTCTTGTTAGCTGAGCTTGTATCTTCTTTTTAGAGCGCAGCTCTTAGGCACCCGTTTCCGGCTTGAGCGGCGTCGGCGTCGCCGTCGTCGTCGGCGTAACCGCGCGGTGCATGATGGGTAAATTTCCCAGCTAAATTTAGCGGAAAACTTTCTCCGCCCCTCCCCCCCCCCCCGAGGTCACGTGACCCCCCCCCCCCGTGCCTTCCCCTCCTCCCTCAAGAGCTGCGCTCTAATTCGGCGTTACAGGGAGTTGTAAACGGCTTTCATTTTTCTTTTCTTTTTACTTTGTGTTCTTTGCAAGCTGCCACTGCTGTTGATTGTAGGGAAAGGGCCGAGAGACTCGTCAGCTGCATTTATGCAGCTTTTTTTCCTCGGTCTTTTTCTATCATGGATGTGATAAAGAAATAAAATTTGTAATTATTATTATTATTATATAACTTCCTCAAAATTACGAGGCAGCTGTCCGCGTTATGGCGAAATTGCATCTGAAACTTCTCCATTTGCCGTTCTTTTTCCGTGCGCCCATGTGATTGGGTTGCTATGGTCACTAAGTTCTTTAGCGTCTCATAGTCGCTCCGCAGCCAATGATATTCGGGAGCTATCAGATATAAACGCTGAAGAGCCAATCACAAAGAAAGAAGCGTGATTGTGATAACTTGTCGCTCCCCTCTTTGTGCACCCCTGTGATTGGCGCCCTATAATGCTCAGCGGACGATAGACGAGCGGCTACCGCATACTCTAACAAGTGCGGGATATATATAGTACGTGAAAAAAAAAAGAAACGTACACACCGTGGCGTCCGCAAGGCGTCGCGGGTGCACTAAACACGCCACAAAAATACGCTGGACACCAAAAAATGTTCACGCTGCAAAAAACGAAAGAAAAAGAAAACAAAAAGTGCGCGGTCATTGATTTTTTGCAGGCATCTGGACGGTCGTTAGCTATAGGGAGTTCCTGATACATGAAACCGTATCTGGATGAAAATATTCACTTCGTAAACAAAGAAAAAAATAATGAGAGAGAGGTTCAAACAAAGAAAAGTAAAAACCAAAATCGTGGCAGATAGTATTAGAGTTGAAGAGCTGGTCTGCCCCACGGTACTCGGCCCGACATCGGTGCACGACGCGATATTCGCTGGTGCCCTTTTTCTTTACAGCGATAGCCGTTATCTGCTCTTCGTACCACTGGAAATATAGACATAGTAACCCCGAAGCTAGGGACAAAAAGGGACGGACAGACACCTGTCTGTCCGTCCCTTTTTGTCCCTCAGCTGAAGTGTTACTATATGTCTATCCTAAACCAGCTCGCCTGCCAATTTGCTTTAAGTGGAAATTATGTCCGTTGTCGATCGTGAAGTAGACGATGTTGCAGTAACTGTAGTTGTGTGTGTTTTAGTAGTTCATGTCGCAGCGGTTGTTGTTATAGTTGGCGGTGTAGGGTGTCGCGTCGTTGATGTTGCCAGATCCTGAAAAAGATCGCCGCTCACTGCGGGAATCGAACCTGGGTCCGCTGCGTGCGAAACGGAGGCCTTACGACTGCGTCACGCCGTTGCTCCCCACACCACACACACACGTTCTATATTTAAAATGCTTTGAAGCACTCGATATCTATTGCATGTGCTCTCAAGAAAATAAAAAAGAAAACATAACGAAATGCTACTGTAGCACTGTCAATGCCAAGAGCTTGTGCAGGGTGGTGCGCTTTCCAGCACTCCGGGGGAAAAAAGATACAAAAGGGTTTGGAATTGTCAGATATCTATATTGTTCCGAACGCTTTTGTTCACGCACCCCACAGTGCATGAACACGACGCCGGTTCCCTAACGGCTTCGCCGTGATTTGATGCAGCTATCGCTGTGGCTGCACTGTGGATTAACGCCAGACTGCTCAATATTTTGTCTTTAAAATTGTGTTACACGAAAGCGAGAGAACAAAAAGAAACTGCATGCAATTTAAATTAACAATAAGAATAACATTGATAAGAAAAATGGTGTTTTGACGGAAAGCAGCCGTGTGGTGTTTGGGGGGATTGCCGCCGAACGGACTGGCACGCTATTAATTGACAGGACTTGTGCTTTGTATCGGTCATTGAACCCAAAGACTGGGGTGGTGTAGGCTATTTTGACACTGATAGAGCTTTGCGTGTTCCATGTCAGCTGACCTTCTTTTTTTTTTTTAGGGTCTCAAAATTTTTCGGTTATTACGTCAGGTCTCAAACGCGTATAGAAGAAATTCCGAGAACGACAAACGGGAATCTAAGGACTAAAAAAAAAAAAACGTTTAGCCCTCTTTGTTTTGGTAAAGAAGAAAGAGCAGCGGAGCTGTGACTGCTAAAGCCGCCATCCATGATGCGACGGCAGCAACACGAGAAAATCGGAAAGGCGCTTGTCTGGTTGCCGCCGTCGCTTATAGATGGCGGGAGCTGTCCAGGGATCGTGCCGAGATTTATTTGTTTACTACCACGGAAACTGAGGTAACAATTTAACAGCTCCGCTAAAAAAGAAAAAAATCATGTACTTCACCGAGCCCTTTATGGCTTAGTTTTCTGACGAAGCCGCGTGCATGCAGGAATTATATTTATCGCTTCGTAGCGCCCAGTATAACGATTTAACCAAAATATCCCTAAAAAGAGGGGTAAAGTATATTCCTAAACCACATTATGCTCCCAAAACATTATATGAAAATGGGCTGGTTTAAACGTATTAGTTAATTAGCTAAATCATTGACCTATCCCTACCGAAAAAAACCATTTGGCACCTATATGAAAGCAAAACGGGTTCACACCGGCAACAGTCCACCATACCGGTCACCAGTTTGTCAAAGGGGGACGCCCGTGCCGGCTCAAAGGCGTCCCCGCATGAGCCATAACGGTCACCTATTTTTTGGGCAACGGGCACTCGTCTGGGCAAATGGGCGACTCAAGTTCGGGCAGAGCCGAGGCACGCTTGCCCAAACCTGCGCAACCGCGCGTGCACAAGCCGGTGGCCGGTGACCGTCAAACTCAGGTACCGATTTAATCAAACGGTCTGTCCGGAGCCCGTTTGATACTGAACGTGCAGATCGGCGGCATGGATACGCCTGTTTCCAGCCGGCAGTCGCTGCGTTTCGGGAAGGCCGGGAGCGCCTCTTCATCTCATTTCTAATCGTCCGGCGTAATGCCAGTAATTATATCTATATTTTGATTGCGCCGATGTTCGCTTATACCGCAACCGCAATAAACTTTTACTTACATAAAACATGCAACGTTGCCGGAGCCGATATTTTTGACGAGAACTTGGCAAACTTGGCTTTTGTTGCCTCAATTTATCTTATTCAGCCCCCGGAATTTCTCTCGCAGGGGACGCGACCGCGTGAAAGAATATAGACCGACTCTCACTCAAGCGTTCGGCGCATGCGTGACGCCGCCATAGCTTTAGTTCTCAGGAGGCAGACGGCCGTGCACGCGAGGGCTCGTGCCTTCTCGTGCTTTACACGCGCAGTGCTCCAGCGAGGTTGTCGCACGTGCAAAAAGACTAAAGTTCCCTCGATGCATTGCGGCAGCGGTGGCGTAGTCAAACTGGCTGGTGAGATCGGTCTATTCAAGACTCAGCGAAGGTAACGCGGCGAACGCGCGTGGCTGCACGAACATCGAGCAATGCGAGAGCATGCCCGCTGTTGCAGCAGTCAAATTCCGAGCTCGCGCGGGGTGCTTTGCTCGCCCGCGCAAGCCGAGCTTCAGGCCGGCGCGCGCTATCTTCCAGCGTCTCGGGTCTCGCCGCACTGAAGAAATTCGCCTGCTTTCCGAGGCTGCAAACGCGGCGCGGTCAGCTTTCTGCGGCAAAATCGAAGAGAAGAGGAAAGCGCGTGTACAGCGCTTGGTGCACCTCTCCCCCATAACATTGACTGCAATAAAAAAAAAAACTAGCCGCAAATTTGTCTCCTTTTTATCTTTTTTTTTATAGAAGGGTGGGGGGTACGCGTCCCGGTGTCCTTCGCTTTGACCTCGCCACGTCCCTTCTCTTTCACCTCTGTCACGTGACCCGCAGCAGCGCGCGAGCTACACGCTGATAAGCATCGAGATCCGGAAGGGTGCGGCTGGCAGCCGCTTTTTTCTTTGTCAGCTTGTTGTCACTTGTCAGTTGCAGCTTGAACTTCGCTCCAGTCGTCCTACCTGCTTCGATCTGTCGCCTAACCCTGCGGTCTTATTAGGATGTCTCTCGACGACCTATTCGATGTGCACCAAAGCTACCAGTGTTCGAAAAGTCGTACACGTATATCGGCAACAAGCGATTCTTCAAAGAAGTCAGGAATTCTGGCAATTTGCTGGGTTCGGCAAATGACAGCGTGTGTACCTTATCGTGTTGAAACTTCAAGGAGCCTTCCTTCTCGTTTTGGTGTTCGTGTGGTTGTCCTGCTTTGACCGTGTTGACATATATATCGAATTACATCTTTCAAGTCCGCTATAATTATGGTAAGTGCACTGCAACCTTCTTGTTTACAACGATTGACCGTTCTTCTGCGCGTACTCTTCTAGATTATTTATAGAATTCTGCAGCGTCAATTCTCGCGGCAGCCAGGGGAATAATTTTGCCAAAAGTCTACCGTTATAGTCTAGAATTTCCTCGGCTCTTTTTTGCTTCGCAATCTTTTTCAGTTGTATAAAAGCTTAGAGTGCACTCTTCACATTTCACAGACCGCTTGCACGTTTGTACTTGTTTACGGAATAGGTTGTAATAAACTTCTGGAAGAATCGAAAACAATACTTTGTGTCTGTTTTTCTCGCCCTTTTTCAAGCACTTTCGGGAGCACATTTTGTTTACGTGATTCCTGCATGTTATAAATAGGTTTATGAGTTTCGGGACGTCTTAAATAGGATTTAAGTTAACCAACCTTCCAGACGATACCCATTTAGGGCTAGCGAATAATTTGCCTTTCCGAATGGCGCGTTCAAATGTGTGGTCACGTGTCACGTCGACCGGTCAACCGTATCAAACGAGCACCCGTATCAAACGGCTACCGTATCAAATGGCTTCCATATCAAACGGCGACCGTTTCAAACGGCTACCCGTATCCCATAATCACGTTTGATCCGAATAGATCGACCGGTTTGCCATCCCGTTTTATTCAAGCGGGTCGACCTGTTTGAATCTCAAGTGTTTTTTT